>VZRR01010716.1:471481-556271 GCA_013398015.1 Oreocharis arfaki | reverse complement strand
AAACAATAAAAGCTTTTCACCAAGAAATTCCTATTCTGAACAGATTTGTACAGAGAGAGCACAGAAGCCAGTGGAGTTATTATAGTTATGCTGGGACTCAATCCAACTGGTAAGGAATATTGCAATATTGTTTTGGTAGCTACAGTTCAGCTAGGGAGAACCAGGAAGAAACTCAGAGCATTTAAGAATCCACAGGAAATATAAAGAACAAACTGCAATAACTTCTCTAGTTTACTTCGAACTCCCAAAGAGCACATAACTGTTGAATAACAATCCAAAGTATTTTTACAGCACCAGCTAGCTGAAATGAAGAAGTCTCATCCAAAATATCAAAGACTTTCTAGACGAAAAAGAAATTTGCTTTGACTGAGTGATAAAGTCAGGATCAAACAGCGATCTGCTCCCCCATATTTTGAAGACAGGGTCTAGATACGATCTCAGTTTCACTGACTGTCTTTCAATGAGACAAATCTGAAATATATATCTGAAAAATACAGTCATAACCTTAAATACACTTAGTTAAAGCTCTAGCACTCACACTAGCTCTGAGAGTGGCTCAACTCTAGATGTCCAAACTAATAAAATACCAGCTTACATATGTCACGTATACTATCATCTATCCTGTGGCAAGGCTAAGATAGAAATACTGAACCTGTTTTTTAATAAATTCACGATCACTTACTGCTTCTTACTGCGGGTGTGTATGTTAGCATCCCTAAAATTCAACAAAAGTAAAGAATATACATATTCCGTGATTGTCCAGCCATAAAGCTATTTGCCAATTTGTTAATATTGAAAAATATGGCTAGAAATCTGTCTGCAGATGAGGAATATATATGCAGCTACAGACCAGACCTCATTCCCTATCCTTGGAAGGTATTATCTAATGTAATGAGCAGGTAACATCCCACAAGTTTCATAGACCCTACAAGTTCACAAAGATAGGTGAAAACTCTGTGGTAATCCCCAGAAAATATACATTCGGAGTGGGCTTGAGTGAGACATAAAAGCACTTCGAAAATGTTATATTTTAAAGAAAGAAATAATGAAATTCCCATCTTTTATCATTGTTTGGGTGGCTGCCTGGGCACATTAAGAACCTCAACCTGAGCTAAACCGCTCCATCCTTTTTGAACACCTCATTATGGCACTGCTAGACATGTCATTGCCAGCACAAGTTCAAAGATAAAATGCAAGTCTCAAGAGAATTTTAAGAAGTTATTAATGAAGGGAAATCATGTTATTTTTTTGTGGGTTTTCTGTTTACCTTGTTTTTGGCTTTCTTCTTACCATTCCTTCCTTTCCTTAGCAGCTGGACCCATTTGTTCCTTCACATGCACTCCCCCACCCCCAACCTGGTACATGAAGTGGGAAGGTTCCTGTGAGCATCTGAAGCCTATATTTTGAAGAAATTTTATTTTGGTAAATGAAAAAAGGAGTTTTCTGTAGCCTTTCCTCTCAGGAAGAAAACCTGGTAGAGATCTAATGCCAGTACACTTGGGCAACTTTACAGCGATATTATTTAAGAAAAGAGATCAAAAGCTAATAACCTCTCTAGCTTGGCAAGAGCTTCCAAATGATTGCCTTCTAGACAATTTATCCAGGGAACTGCTGATACATTGTCCTGGTGGAGAAGAAACCAGCAGTCGGTCTATGCAGCAAAGAAAGCCTTTTAAGCTCCTACCAGCAGTCTTATATAGAAGAAATGATCAAGGAAAAGTCACCTCCAGGCACAAAAAAAAAAAAAAATCCTCACAATAAACCAGATGGGATAAAATTAGAGTCTGTTATCAGGTCTGAAAAGCTCAATGTTAATGTTGTAATTGCAGCACTGAGAACTGCCGTAGAAGGAAATAGTACAGCTGCTTGGAATTAAAAATGGTCAAGGAGTACACCATTTGGAAATGCAAAGGTTTAAGAAAATGAGTCCCTCCATAAGAGGAAACAAACTGAAGCATTTCACCTGATGTAATAAGCAACTCATCTAATATATATCAATATTAAACTAATAAAATGGGATGACTCCAGAGAAGATTGAAGCAGTGACTTCCCTTACTTTTTTAACTTCTGCCTCGCAGCAGTTCCAAGACTAGATTCTGCATTTCAAGCTACACCTCTCAAAAGCAAATCCAATATTATGGGCACAGTCATTGCCAGAGCTTAGAGTGTTGAATGATAGATTACACACACATTACACAGGCAGAGTGGGATGCAGCAGTCAGATTTGCATGGACATTTGCAAAAGGGATTGTGGATGTGACTGACAGTGTCTCCTGCATGTGCCTGGGCAGGCACTGCACTCCAGGCTCTCCTGATACAGTGCTGACTTCGGAACTTGCAAAGCCCAGTGGCTTTCCTCTGCAGGGCTTAATGCAACCATTCCTAGGGCCCAGAATTTTAATCCGCACCGACTGAATGTGCTCTGCTCAGAAAGCAACTCAGCTGAAAAGAGAGATTTCCTCTAGGTGTCTCACTAAAGCCAGATGTTTTGAAGTATTGTGTTTCATGAGCAGAATATCTTAAAATGGCCTAAAATTGTTCAGAAATCTGGTGAGCTCAGGTACCTTTCTATGAATCTGCATCCATATTCAATTTGTAATGCAATCTGCAACTATGACAATTTCCAGATAACCACACTGCATACAAGATTTTCTTTTTTTTTTTTTTTTTTTTTTTTTTTTTTTTGTGGTGTTTTTTTTTTTTTTTTTTTTTTTTTTTTTTTTTTTTTTTTGGTTGGTATGTGTCTTTTTTTTTTTTCTTTTTTTTTTTTTTTCTTTTATTTGTCTTTTTTTTTTTCTTTTTTTTTCTGCAGGATGCCTTGTAGGATTTGGTGGGTTTTTTTACTGTATAGTTTATTCAGACTTGGAAATGGTAATTTGACAGCAAGGTATTTCGGCTGACATTGTTCTGAGTTCTACTCTGCTGCCATTGATGGAATTTAACAGGGCATGACCTGGCCCTATGGTTCTAGTCCATCAAAACACAAGCTATATATGTTATTTGAAACTAGAAGGTCGGTTGTTTGGTGGTAGGTTTTGAGGCAGAGAAAAAATATTCTTGCAAAGATCAATATACTATGAAACATCCCTATAGAGAAAGGTATTTTTCTCTTCCACTTGATGCAAGTGTAGTCATTATCCATCTGAGACTGTTCCACTGAGACATATTCTGCTGAGACTATTTATTTCTCGTGTATTTATCTACCTCATGAGTTGCATTTTTGTTTCAAAGTTCATAGAAGAGGTAAAATCCTGTCATCTCAAAGACACTGTTCTTGGCTGAAGTTGCAGATCTAAAAAAAAAAAAAAAAAAAAAAAAAGCCAAAAATAAAACTACACATGCTACTTACAGGATAGAGGTGACCTGGGTCTCATGCCTAAAGATACCTGCTTAATCTTTTGGAACATCCTGTGGAAAAGATCAATTTCCAATTGACAGGAACATTCAGTGTTGCAAACCTCCCTGCTGGGATACAAAACCAAGGTCGTTTATTAAAAGGAATATAATGAATGGCAGGGAAGATCCTTGCAGTTTTATGGATACATACCAGAAAAAAAAAAATCTATCTAATCAAACACTGCAAATTAACAGCATGTTAAAGCGGGCTGGTTTAGTGTCTGTGGTTACTGACAAGTCACCAGATGCTCAAGATCAATAGATGTTTTGCATATTTTAATTATTCTTCTGGGTTTATAACTTAATTACTCTTATGAACTTAAGGTAGTTTTGGCAGACATAGTTTACCTCGAGTTTTACTGTTGTTTCATTAGCTAAAACAAGGTGCCATCATGCTGATGTAGTGCCATGCTTTAATTTCCAGTTGCTCATCTGAGGGCTAGAAGACAATACACAGAGATTCCAGTGTGTCTCCCACAATAGAAAGTTAATTTTAATCATACCAGAAATATGTGAAATCTTTTAAGCAGATGTTAAGCAGAGAACATTATTTTATAATCTTGCATTAATTTTCAAGAACAATACTTTCAGTTTTGTGGACACTGGGAGGGCCTGTAAAGAAGAGTCAGTGGAAACATTAAGCATCTGATGCAACAAGAGGGGAGAAACAAAAAACTACTTTCAACAACTGTATTTGAATTTAGGAAGGATTAAATTGTATGGGTGGAAATAGAAAGAAAGGAACCTGCTTTCCAGTTAAAGAAAGTGTTTAATCAATAAATGTCAGACCAGTCTGTCAAATTACAGGCCTCTCCTTGTAACCCACTCCCTGGAAGCGAATCATTTCTTAGGCTGCTGTTGGAGAAGTTCCTGGTCATGCTTATGAATCCCTGGTTCTATCACCTTCTGCTCTTACTCTGGTGCCAAAACGTTTAGTTTCACCCTATTCGAGTTCTGCCTCCTCCAAGTATTTTATTGTCAAAGGAGTGGAACATGAATTATCTCAGTAATGAGTTAACAAAAACTTGCTTTGTACTTTTTAAAGTCTGGAGTAAGTCATATGGGAGCACACATGAAATACAGGTTACGAGCAGCTAACATGAAGGAGAAAATTTACTCCTCACAAAACTGTGTACACAACAATAAATCCAAATAGAACAGGCTGATTTGTTAAACAGCCACAACCAATAATACATAACATCAATCTTAAGAATTCTTTTCATAATTATATTGCACTATAAATTACTGGAAATAAGGATTTAGAATTGGGAGAAAAGATGCTGGAGGAAATAAATCAGACCAAAGATGGTAAGAAAGAAAAGCATGAAAGAGAGTCTTAGCAACTCAGGGTTAAAATACATTTCTCTGTGTCTGTGCATTTCCCAATAAACATTTTAAAATGATTGATGGGGATGGACATTCTATCAACACCTAAAATACTTAAAATTCATAATAAATCAATCAATCCAGACTGTGAGCAGGACTCATGTGACATCAGCACTGCTGGTGGTTTTTCCCCCATTCTCCTTCATTTTTTTAGAAATGTAGTCTTATTTTATGCATTTTTGCATATTATGAACATTCATTTTTCATTCCATATTATTAGTTGTGCCTAATTCCTGCTGCAGTCAGCATTCTCCTTTAGCTGAAACATGATATTAGGTTCTATCTACATGGATTTCAGAGCTCTTTTTGTCAGGATGCTTTGCTGTTAATAAATGATTGAGCTTTTTGCATGTCCTAATTCTTTCAGGTGATTTTTTCTTTCTCAACATTCTCTTTACTCTAGGTTTTCTGTCATCATAATGTGGATAATGAGCTAAAAATCAGTTGCACCTTATCTTTTTTTGGTTTTTTGTGGGGTTTTTTTGTTTGTTTGTTTTTGTTTTTTGTTTTTTTTTATTCAATGATAAAGACCCCAAAGAGCTTCAATAAAATTTTATACATCTGGCCAGAGTGTGCTGAAGCAACACGGGAGAAGTAAAATGCAGGATGGGAGGCTTCTATAACACTTTCCTCTTATTTAAACTGAGATACATTTCAAGTTCAAAGTCCATTTCGAGGATTTCTTCATTTCCACCACCTGTTCTTGTGACAATGAACCCCACAAGGCTGGGGACAGTCTCATGAGCTCCTAAATAGCTGTGGAGGACATGCCAATGGCTCCATGGCCAGTGGCTCTGGGTGTATGGAGCAGATTTGCAGATGCATGGAGACAGGTGAAGATGCAGCAAGGCATGCCATGGGACTGACACAAGTGCCTAACCAGGCATTGGCTGGCTGCCACTGTCTTTAAAAATTAGTTAAATGTCTTGCCTGCTCATGTGTTTTTTGTTAATCCTGCTAAGTGCATTTCTGCCTTTTGAGGCAGTTCAATCATTTTTTCTTCTGGTCCTAGGTTATTATCTTACCAAACAATTTTGATATATATATCACAAAGTAATTTACATTAAGTACATTGAGCAGAAGCCAGGGCCTTTTCTGACTTCCTGATTTCAGTGGTGATTGCTAACTAATAGTTTTAACATTCCTATAGTTGTGCCATCTGATGACTGCAAAAAACCCCTCAAAATATTCATTAACCAAGCCACACAATACACCTGTGAACTAGATTTTCATCACTCATTGGCAGATGGGGAAACAAAGACACAGAAAGGTTCAATGCCTTATCAAAGAGCCCAGAGGGGGCCTGTTGCAGAGCTGCAAACCAAGCAATTGGAACCCAGATACAACAACATTTGGTGCTGGGCATTCTATTACTCTGCATTACATCTCAGGTCTTCCTTCCAAGTCTCAGACCACAATCCCTCAGTAACTCAAATAACTCAAGTACCTTCCACCACTACTCTTCTTCCTCAAAGCCTTTCCACTGTGTTCTTTCTGTGGACAGCACCTTGTCTGCCACTCAGCCACGTGTGACACTTCTGACTGCTCTAGATTCTCATGTGTGTTGGAGACATCAGAACCAGCTTTCCTATCTTGCCTTCACAGATAATTCTTGTCTAGAGTTTCATCATATATCACTAGCTGCAATCCTTTCCCTTTGGCCTTGACAAGGGCAATCTCATACAATCAATATTCCAGAAAACATTGCTCAAGAGGTCATTTCTGTAAGCCCTTTGCTTCGTCTTTGTCATCTGTTCACTGGTTTCTGTTTGTTTCGTTGTGCAAACACAAGCCCTTGTCTTCATTTGTGAAGTCCCTTATAGCCTATTCCTGCATTACCTCTATCAGTCATTGGGTATAAGAAGGTCAAGTCCCACCACTAATGAGCCCCTACAAAGGTGGCAGGATGGTGAAAGTAGTGTGTTAATCAGATACCATTGGAATCAGCAAGAAATAAAGCAAAATATTATGATGGTGATTACTGGCTAGTGCCTAACAAGTCAATTTTTAACTAGTAACGTAATCCTCCAAATATAAGTGATAATTGGTTTTAACACTCCAATAGTCACAGTTGAAGCAGATTTCAAGGCCCCTCTTGCTTTCATGCTTGCTGTTCATCTCTGGAGGTAACTATCTGCTGTGGAGCAAAAGTAATAACGGCATCGAGGACAGAGAGAATAGGATGAAAGAATTTCCCTACATCTTTACAATAAAGGGATTTATGAGAAATATTTCTGCTGAGGAGCTATTCTTCTGAATCCAGAAGGATTTTGGTACCTAAGGCTCTGGACGTTCAAATCACAAGCATCTATAATTTAGAAAATAATCACCTTTTTTTCAAAAACAAGTGAGACCACACCAAAGATGGTCATCAAAAACAAGTCAAGAAACAACAATCCCTCTAATTTTACTCTGACATGACTTATGCAAAGAAGTCAAGACACATGCAATAAACCACTCCTTAAAGAAATGCCAAATGTTTAGATAATTATCATTGTGTCTTCAAGGATTTTTGGTAGTAAGGATTTATATCAAGATAGAAGATTTAAAAAAAAAAATGCCATGACACACACAAACAGAGTAGGAAGTGCTGTTATATGAAATAAATTTCAGGCTATGAAATCATTCTGTTAATCTATTGTTTCAAAAAGAAATCCAGTTACGATAATTTAAAGTTTTTAGAAGCATACAAACACTATATAAGAAGAACTAAATTTTAAACTGTTCTACTGGTTGAAACAGAAGAAAATACTTTTGGCTAACACTTTTCAGTTGAATTTAGATAAAATAATACAACTCAAAAGGCTGTCTAAGAGGCTACACAAGAATAAACAGAAAGGCCTTTCCGAAGCTGGACATTTTTCCCTGCCTTCTTCATAGCTGAAGATTCACCAATTTCAAGATATTGTCAATTTAGGATTTTGTGAACCTAGTGGTGGTGTGGCAAAACCTGACATTTGGGATGAATTATGAATGGAGAATGGATACAGTGATGGAAATGTACCCACACCACAGATGACACCCAGCAGAAGAGGCATTTTGACATCCATGTCCCAGGTTCCAGCAAATTTAAAAAAAAAAGGAAAAAAGAGGCACAAAATTATAGAACAATCTCGCTGGCAAACAAATGAATTAATAAACCCTCACTTTACACAAGGGGAGAAGGAATATTGGGAATAAAGTTATATATTTAGAAGCTCAGCTTGGGGAAAGAAAAAAGCTGCAGTCAGTCAACAATTTTCAATAGACAACAGATTAAAGCTGAGATAATTCTTCTTACATGTAATGCGAATGGGTATGAATGATTTGCAGTCAATAATCAGTCCCACAATAGCTACAACAATCATCAGCATGCTCTGCTGGTACCTCTAGTAAGGAACAGTCTGCCTGTACTCTTAAAATGTAGTGGAGATCAGCAAGGAGATGGTGAGGGAACTCTGTTGAAGGTACCAGCAGCAGGTTTCCCTCGTGGGACAACAAATAGTTGTCGTTCTCATGTTGTTACAATACTTTTTTTTCTGTATTCTTAGAATGGTATTTATACCAGGAACTCTAAATGTCTGTTAAATATTCTTATTAGACCTACAATTCTAAAAATGGAGTGTATGTGAGGCAGAGCCCTTGTGTGGTTTTCATGTGAATTATTCTTTTAAGCTGTAGTAACTCAATAACCGCAAAAGTATTTTAAACAGTCATTTTATGACAAGGAATCTCTCTTCTTTCCTCACCTCTCACCTTCACTTTGAAGGGTCAAAAAAAAAAAAGTAGAGATCTGTAATCCGTGTGGGAAATGTGTCCTACTCCTCTGGGAGGATTTGAGCAGGGGACTGAGACTTTTTATTTTGAAGCCTTTTTTAGAGCAGAAGCCTTGTGAGTGTGAAAGTAGACGTGGCCAGCAAAGGAAGCAAGGCGTCAGTACTGGTGTAAGGGTGGCAGCAGCATCCATGAGAATTTTAAAAAGAGGGAGAAATCAGCAACAAGCAGGAAGAAGGGCCTATGTGTTACACAGACCAAGAAACTTTGGTTTGGAGAGTAGGATCCAAGGTGTGTGAGGTGATCAGACTGGAAGAAGGATGGCACATGGAAGGAATTGTAGAGCAAGGATATTTGAATTGATGGGATGATATAAACAGTGGAGTGGATGGGAGGGGTTGGAACAGACTGGAAAGAGGCAGAAAAGGAGGACTTGGTCACTTCTGTGGAGGAGAAAACCCGAAAGGTGGGAGAGCACAGACTACAGAATAGATTCAAAGGAAAAGAGCCTTGGGTGTTATGAAGGAGATGTTAAGTGATTCAGAGCTGGGACATTTTAAACTGATGTGGTTAAAAGAACACAGAAACATGAACAAAATTCTTTCAGGAATAGAGATAATGTAGACAGTCTTGGCGTAAAAGGGTACATACAAATGCCAACAAACACTTGATAATAGGTACAGTGATTAATTGAAGGGAATGTAATACAAGGGAAGAGTGATGGACAGAGATAATCCATGGAGTAATATCTTAATACCAGCATTTCGCCATCTCCTGAGACAGCAGAATCTAATTGAAGAAGTTAAATAAGAATGAGTTGCAATAATTGAAGCCCTAAAAGTGTGTGACATCAGGCAGTGTTAAAAAATTTTAATATCCTAGCAGTATTTCTTATTTGGCAATTTAAAGGGTGAACACTACTATTAACAGGGGCTTTCTATCACAAAATTAGGTCTGTTAAGGTCCTGAGTGTTCTTGGTCATATTGGATCAGATTACTGCTTTAAAGGAGCTTTAAAGTCGGGCAGATTTTAATAAATTCGAGCCAATTTCTAACATTTTTTTATTAAAAGGCATTAATTATTAACAACTTCTGTGACATCCATATTTGCACTTTCGCTGAACCATCCAGCTAAATGTTGTGAACATTTAACAGTGATAATTGAGGGTTTAAAAGCCTTAGCATTTGATGCCAAAAACTCATGTATCTACAAAAGATGACAATTCTTGAACCAAGGACTTCATGCAGCCTAATATTTCTTTTGAGCAGGAACAAATGACTTTGTTTTTAAAGACACTGCCATTAGTAGAACAAACAAGATCCAAAGCAAAAAGGAATTGCATGCCAGTTATCCGAGATGTGTTGAAAAGACCTTGTGATCTGAAGTTTCACAAGCTAATGACAGGAGCAACAGAAAATAACACTAAAAGGAATCTATTACAGACCCTTTGGCAAACCTCCCTCATGTGGGAGGTTATTAATGGGATTGAAGTCAAGGAGACATTTCCTATCCAACTGTGCTCATTGTAAGATGACTGCCACAGCCTTACCACTGGAGCTGTTCCAACTTGACCCTCATGTAAAAATAGAGCATTTTAATAATGCCACAGTGAGCTTCCCAGATCCTTTTAAGAACACTGCCTCTCTTTTCATGAGGCATCTCTTTCTGAAGAACATCATCAAGCAGGCTCAGATGTGAGACATTGTGTTCATTAATAGGTTCCACCTTGACTCCTGTAGAATATGAATCACTGACCTGTTCACAGGCAGGGAATTTTCTTTAAGTCAGATGGACAATTATTTTGCTTCATCAAATAAAAAGGCTCTGCTTTATAAAGAAGAAGCTAGAATAATGAAACAACCCTTCCCAGTAGTTTGTAAGGAAATCTTATATTATTGAAATTAAATACGTGGAGAAAGTGCTATAAAATTTCTGGGCAGAATATGAAGAAAACTAAAGTATAGTTTATGCCACTTCGGGATTGGAATTGGAAAGAGTTTTTTAAGTAAAATAGACTGAGTTCCTCCTACAAAAGTTGAAGAAAATAACTTCTTTCTTTGGGAATAAAAAAAAAATAATAAAAAATATGTTAAAGGCCTAGGAAATATCTAAAAAAAAGTCCTCATGAAAGGAAGATATCAGGATTTTTTTTTCATTATAACACCACATGAGATGTGTATTAAAAAGCTGGATAAGTCTCACAGGTCCGTAGCAGCTCCTGCATTATTTCCAGAGAATAGCATGAGTAAAAATGTGAGGGGAGAGGCTGACAACTGCAACATCAAGAAAATTCTTGTTACGTATTCTGACTGTTTTGATTAGAGTTGATCAAAAGACAAAAAGTCTTTCAAGACTTTGTGGTTCGATTTCATAATGGAAAAAAGGTGTATTGAAACAGAATTGGGACAAATTTCTATTTTTGAACACAGAGTGATAGAAAGATGTTTCTCTCCTTCTTGGTAGCCAGGTGATAATTGAGTATGTGAGAAATCTCCATTAATCAGCCACCAGACCTTTAATACAGTCTCATCTGTTTCTTGGAACAGTAATTACAAGCCAGACCAGTGCTAGTTGCTGCAAACATTCTCTGCTTTGGGGATACATATTAATCACATATTATGATACATGTTAATTTATGCAGTTAGCAGCTACAATTTAGTCTTGCATTTCGTTGCTCTTCCTCTGCTTTTTCTTTATCCTAAAATGTAGTACATGTCATGATATCAGTTTGTGCTTCAGGAGTTAAGGGAAGTTGTTACAGGAAGTTAACTGATAATAAATAGGTCTAAATGAACGAGATTGTGTATGATGTTTTCCTTTTTAATTTTTTTTCACTACACCCTCTGCTAGTCAGCCTTTACTTGTGTTGATGCCAGTTTTTCTACCCATTGTTTCCTTTTCTGTTTCTGTTTGTATATAGTGCAGTAGGAACATCATTTTCCTTTTCAATTTTTTTTTCCTGTACAAACAGCAGTAATTCAGTGGAACTCAGAGATTAGCATGAGGAGCAGAAAATGATCAGAGAAGTACTTTAAAACTCTTTGTGGGAAGAGGAATATTCTAGTTACAGTCTCTTAGACAACAAATTGCTAAATTGTGCTAAGACTGAATGAAGTTTGAGATCAGAGACAGTCTACATTAGCTGATTCTTCAGCCAAAGCAGAAGAAAACAATGACCTACATGAAACATGCACAAAACGTTTTGGTTCCTTTATAGAGAACATGAATTGGCCAGTTTAAGTGCAGTTAATTGAGAGGTCTAATTGATTTCAAGTGGTGCTATACAGGATGCAATAATCTCCTGGCTACTGCCTGTACATTGAGATTTGTTGTATTTAAAGAGATGAAATAAAGAAAACAGACAAACAAACAAAAAAAAGAACAACAAAAAGCCCCACCCTAAATTATTATTTAATGCACAAGATGTGATCAGGAAGAAAAACGTTATCCAATAAATCAGTACTTGAAGATTATTGGATAACCTTTGCTCTGTCAGCTGAGTGTGTGCTTTATCTCAAGACAGACACCCACAGCTGGTAGTAAAAGGTCAAAATGTGTAAAAAGTATGCAAAGACTACCTCTGCTTCTCATTCAGCATGGTACCATGCACGTGTGTGAAACAAAATTATCATTTTAAAACAAGGGTTTAATTTTCAAGTTCCTTCTAAGCATTCAGATGCTCTAACTTTTACAAGGGTATCCCCCCCCTTCCCAGTAAAATTATTGTCAAGTTTGTTGCCTCTTTTCACATTCTAACCTCCTTGGGTTTACAGTACTGAAACATTATGAGATGCTCAGGAAATGCCTAATTAAAGCACATCAAATCCATGGAGATCTACGCTTTGGCTTCATTATGTAGAGTCTCTCACTGAATATGCAAACACTATTAAAATTGGGACTTTTGTTCCTGTTTATTAGAAATAACATTAAATATGCGGTAAAACATCTCGGAGCTCTATGTCCATGATGTAGAGGATGAGGATCTTAAACATCTGATTTTTGCTGCCCATGTAGCCACATTTGTGCAAATATAATGGCTCTACAGCACAACAGAGAGATGGAAGATCATGTAGGGAATTAGTCTGAACCTGACTCTTAGACATTAAAAACCAAAGTTTAGTTGTAATGCTAAGTTCTCTTTCTGTGATGTCTGGACTCCCATAGTATGGTATTCCTATGATAAAAAGAAAAAACAAACAGTGCCTGTTTTAAATTAATTTTGCTCAAGTTTGAGGATGGACAGAATTGGGTGAAAGCAGTCATCTTTCCTTAAAAACACTGCACAGTTCATGGTGTTATGAATGGATGATGTGGGTTTAAATAAGTCCCTGCCTTTTGTCCAGGCCTCTGGCAGCAGGCAGTCACGTTATTGAGGTGGCCAGCACCCCAAGACCCACTCTCATTTGGAAGTTCTTTAATAGTGGCTGATTCAGCCTATTATAGAATGAATTATTTATTAATAGACACAAAACTAACAGAGATAAGACTCAAAACTTAGTAGTTTTAGTAGTAATAGTAGACTATTACTACACAGGGATAAGACAAAAGGGAATACTAGTATTATACATGTGGGGTTAAAGATTAGATTAAATTCACAGCTAGCTAAGAAATAATATAACTTAGGATGCAATGTTTCTTACCACTGAATTGCTGAAAGGGCACAAATCGAAATCCTTTCCCTTGATTTCCGGAAAAGTAACCACAAAGTTGCATCCAAGCTTTGAGAAGAAGTGGTCTCACACTTTCCCAGGGAATGTGTAAGAGACTTCTGCCTCTGTGATAAACTGCAGTACTTTTAAAGTGTAAAAACAGGCCTTTTGGTCACCTATGTTTTTTTTTCTCTTCCCACATCAGCTAAGCTGGCAGACCTTTTGGTGCCAGGAGACAGGCAGCAGGCTGGGCCTTGCCTGCCTGGGTTATCACTCCTATCTGCACCGGCCACCTGTGGTGGGGAGAGGGGTGATATGCCCTGCCACATATGGAAAATAAATAACAGTGTTTTGCTGAGCCCTTGGATTCTCATTAGCCTGAAGCTTACATCCTTTTCACTCTTACTCCCAGGAGACCTCGAGAGCTATACTAATTAATATTAAATTATCTATTCTGAATAGCTATCTGAATATCTATTATTGTTATTTTACTTTCAAACATATTTTATTTAAATGAAATAAATCAAACAAAAGAGCTAACCTATACTGTCGGATCCTCACAGATGAAAAAGGATTTTTCTCTATCCTGATCAGGTAAGTAGCCTCCCAGAACTATATAGAAACTATTCTATATGGAAATTTTAGAAACATTCTTGTTTTCATTGATACGCTGTGGTGAGGATATCTCTTGCTCTGTCTTCTTGGCATTTCTTCAGATTTTTCTATTACCCCTTTGAACCTCCAGGCCTGAAGGACAGACAGCCAGGAGTCTATGTGAACATGGAACAGCATGAACTATTTTAGCAACTTCCATCTTTTTCTCCCACCCCCACAAAGATTTAAGTTAAAATAAAGCAACTCAACAGGATTTCTCTCCAGCAGAGTTTGGGCTCTGTTTCTTCCTAGTTTCATATCAAATTTACAGGTCCTGCAGGGAAGAAGGTAAACAGAGAGGTAAAGCAAACAGATGCAGTGGCTGTGGCAGTCTGACAGTGCAAAGACAACAGCCAGGCTCGTGTAGCAGCGAAGGCAGCATTTTCCAACTTGTTACCCCAGCGATCAAGTAATAACACACTGCGGCTCGGGCTGTGACTGACAGCTGAGGAAACAAGATCCCAGCTGCACGAGGCTCTGCTAAGGAGCTCTGCCACACCACCACACTGAGAGACTTCAGCCCTCTCCTTTGAGTGCCGTTTCACATGGAGAAGAGATTTTGCTTTTGAAAGACTATACTTCTCTTTTTTAATTTCTATTTTTTTTTCTTTTTATTTTATGAATGAACAGGCCTATCAAGCAAATTTTGACACATCTTGAAATGAAAGGCATTAACTAGACAGCTCCTAGGGAAACACTATTTTCACATAGAAACAGCAGGTATTTTTAATAACCTATTCTCTACATATATTTTTATAACATAACCCTGAGATGAGCTCAGTTGGTTCGAGCATGGTGCTAATAATGCCGGGGTTGTGGGTTTGATCCTTGCTGGACCATTCACTTAAGAGCTGGATTCAGTGATCCTTCTGGGTCCCTTCCAGCTCAGACAATTCTGTGATACTCTTTACATCAGCTCAAGGGAAGCAGAGCAAGATATAATTACAAGTTGAATCATGTCATGTGTGCTTAAAATAATTTTAAAAGTATTGAAACAACAGCAAATAGAACTTCAGTTTCAAAACTGAAACTACCATTAAAAAAAAAAAATATTTGCAGGTATAAAGGTGGGATAATGCTTGACAACAGTTCTGCTACCTCGTGCTCACCTGAGTTCTGCTTTTGTTTACCCTTAACCAGTCCTGGAGAAGTTCACAATTAGTGCTGAGACTTTGAGCTCACTTGGTTACCTACATCTTTTCTCCTCCTTATCAGTGTGAGCACAATTGCTGCACCTGACACTGGAACACATTGGGCACCTCAGCTCTTACCAATAGGACTCAACAGAGAGGATAAAAGATAATTAAGGATTTCTTTGGTTTCCTCTCTGAGCCAAGATATTTACAGAGAAGATAAGTACAGAATGTGCAGACATAATGCCAGTGGGAGCTGAGGGGGCAGTTGGGACTTGGTAGAACAGCTCTGCTGGGTTAAATCTCTTCATTTTCAGAAAGGCGCTTGGATTTAGTTTTCTGTGGGTTTTTTTGTTGGTTTTTTTGGTTGGTTTGGGTTTTTTTGTGGTTTTTTTTCTTTTTTTATTAGCTGAATTAAGTTTATGAGGGGAAGAACAGGAAAGGGAAACCAAACTTCCAATCAGCTAGAGTAAATGACAGGTTTTTCTTTGTGTGGCTACCCATAGTGATATTTGGATGCAAGAAGAGGAATGGATTCTTGAAAGAATAAATATTTGCCTCTCTAGTAAGTCCCAGTGTCAACAACAAAGCTGAGAGGCATGTCTTGGCACTGAACCAATCATCTGAAATCTCTATAACTTCCTATAATGCTGAGAAAACAGATTTCACTACTAATGATCTTTCAGGATCCTCATCATTGGTCCTATAGCACGACAATAAAATAATCCATGTAGTCACTCCAGAGAAAGCTGGACTCTGGTTTCTGTGAGATAAAAATCCTGAGCCACTACAGTCACATGCCTTTCTGATATTCAGGTAACATATTTCCTAATGTTATCTACCTCACCAATGTCTGGTGAGCCAATAGACTCACCAGACTCTAATCTTTGCTATCATCTCAGCACGCTGATCATGCACAATTACTGATCTGAGCAAAGTTTACACTGATATAAGCCAATCTGCTGAACCAGATTGTAGAAAATTTATTGCATCCCCTCTTCCAGGAAATCAGAGGAATTAACTGGGTATGCTTCAATACCTTTTTATTTAATATCAATCAGTAACATTAAATTAAAATTCACATATGCTGGAGCCTGGACAGTCTTCATTTTCTGAAAAACAGAACAATTTTCTCACCTTTTCCTTTTCTTGGCTTGCTGTTAAGCCCTTCTATCTCTCTAGTTATTCTCATCCTTCAGCTATCAGAGAATTAAGAACAAGAACCTAGCTGAGAGTGGCAACAGCCTTTAGGCAGTAAAAGAAGAAACATACATACTTGATGAGGAAGAGCTGCTAAAATTGTAGTCTTGGCCTGATTTGCCTGTTTCTGCCGTCTGCTGGAAAACAGAGTCACTCTGTCAGTCCTCCTCTCTTGCCTCTCTCCGGAGCAGAATGTGCAAGTATGAGGCTACTGGGCAAAAAGAAGGTACCTGGAACAGAGATTAGTCTGCCAATACCCAGCAGCTTTGACTGGGATGAGGCAGATGCAGATTGCAATGTTGGAACAAGAGGCCAGAATTCCAGCATCAACAATATTTACCTTTAGTAGTTACAGACTTGTCAGTGTGCATACAAAAAGAGCACAGACCTTGATCTCAGCTTCATCAATGACAGATATGGATAAATACTTCAAATAATTATTTCAGAATATAAAAAATAACATGGTCAATATTTTCAGTTGCTGGAAGTTAAACTTGGGCAACTACAAGTAACTGATATATTTACTCATTTTGGGGCTCTGGAAAGCAATTTTTTTTTTTTTTTTTTTTTAAATAAGGTATTTAGTACTTTAAAATGGTTCAAGAGACAAAGTGAAAAAAGTTGTTTAGCTGCCTTTAAGAAAGGAATAATGTTATTATCCAAAAGTGATATGAAGACTCTCACTGTGTAAGATTTAGGAACTAAATCAAAATTCTAAAGAACTGAGGGAAATCGCATGACTAAGCTGATTTGCAGAGGAGGTACTTAGGGTATATAAAAAGGATCAAGTTTACCAATATCTTTCCCTTTTTCATCCAATACTTTTGAACAGGTCCTTGAGGTGAATGGTCTAACCCATGGGTGGAAATTCATGGACTTTTCAAAATTAGATGCAAAAAATGCACAATAAATTATGAGTAAAAGAGATCTGAAAATCTAAATCCAATCAGGAAATATCTAAAATTATTTGGGAGCTTCAGAAATTGTTATTTTAGTACTTATAAAGTAACAGATTTCCCAGCAGTTGCCTGGTAACCCTACCACGGTAGAATCTAGGGGCTGTTGGGTCATATTCAGCTTTACAGGTTTTAATGCATCTAATAAGGCAGCACAGGCATACATCATTTTGTACAACGTGTACACTATGAAATTCTGAATGGCAGCATCTTTACTATGTATGTATTTGATTTAAAGTGAGTAAATTCTTTCAAATACACTACGTGTGTCCACTAGGAAATTGTTTCTCTCATATTTCGAAACTTCAGAAGGCATTTATGCATGTGTCTTCCAACTCTGGTTGCCGTGAATGCAGCTTCAAATTCTGATTGCTATTAATGCTCATAGTTCTGCTAATTCTATTTTAAAAGCCTGAGAAAACAGAAAAATATGACCTTTAAAGAGTTAAAAACTGAAAATCTTGAGCGGAGGGAGTGTCAAGGAACAGAGTAAAGAAAATTTCACATCTACCATGAAATTACTACTGAATTTACAGTTTAAAGATGTTCTACCTTATACCTGGAGAAATTATTTTGTACGTGAGATATTTTCTGCAGTTTTATCAAAGGTGAAAAGCAATTGCTGGTGAAATACATAAAGCAGCTGTAGCAGTGATTGAGAAAATAATTTTCATCATAGAGTTTATACACTAGAGAAAACATGAAAATGTACTTAAAAAGTAGTTCATTGATTTATTTCCATTTTAGTTATGGGTGCAAGGGAAATATGTCACTATTATAATAGGCTCTGCAAAACTTTATCAGTCTAATACAGTCCTGCCTAGTTTACAAATACCAAGGAAGGCAAGAAATGGCTCCATCTAATTTTAATTACTTTTAAACATAGATGTAGGGTGTATTAAAATAAACTTTTGAACTTCATATTTATATTCATTTTTGATGAAGACATAGCATCTCAAACCTTAAAGTTCCCTTCTTTATGTACAGAAAGAGGAATATCCATACAGCATATTAAAAAAAAAAAATCAACCTAAAATTTATGTTTAGTAAGATCAAGTTTGTAACAGTGCAGGCAATTCAAAAATAATCTGGCAAGCAAGTGCCATTGTATGGCTCCACGAACTTACACTTTCGCCTCCATGGGCTGGTGCAGACAGTTGTGCATTTATTTTACTGCAGCTCAGGCAAGCTGTGTATGAGCTACATGGTATGGATTTATACTGCAAAACTCAGCCTCTTCTCCAGGGACTCCCAGTGTACCAGGTGAAGTATTACTCACCTTGACATATGGAAAAATGTGCAATTTTTGTATATGAAGAAAGCTTGTACCTGTTATTTCCATACCACCATTTTCTTAATATGCTGGGAGAAGAGAGGCACAATGTTTTAAATTCCCATTTGAATCTCACACTGATCCTCACAGAAATACAAACTCTTCACTTGAGTCCATTATCTGGCAGGCATGACACCAGTGAAAAACCTTACGAGGTGAAGGACTGGCCAAAGAGAGGAAATTCACAGACACCATGGGGAGAGCAGGGCAATCCAACAATGAAGGGAAAGAATTTTTCCATGGCTTTTAACTATGTGTCTAATATGATTCTAGTTTAGATTTACTGCTTTCTCTTATTCTCAAATTACTGTTACCCAAAATGCATGCTCAAGAATTTAGCTGCTTGGGACCCTGGAACTGTTCACTCTGCTTGTGCTACAGAAAACGGAAGACGCCAGAGAGGGTCAGATCCAGTCCATAACTTACACTGATAACAATCATCCCTTGAGCAGGATGAAAAGAATCAGAAAGAGCAAATAGAAAAGCCTCACTTTGTTTTTTGAGGGGCTCACTTTCATCAAAAAGGCATCAGCAATGCAACCTGCTGTTTACACATGGAAAAAAGTATTAGCAAATGAAATGTGTATGTACATTTATATATATATATAAAAGGAAGCATCTGTGCTAAGAAATCAGTTGAAAAATAACTGTGCAATGATAACAGAAAGAAACATCTGGTTTTTTTGCCGGGCAGATTCCTAGAAATATGAAATGAGGTAGTGCTATAAAAGAGATGTAAAATTAGAGTATTTTGCTGAGGTGTGTTTCTGCATTTTCTTAGACATCTACTAACCTTTCTCTTAAAAAAAAAAAAAAAAAAGAGGTAATTTGCATATAAATATTTTGAGAGAACCTGAAAGCAGTGATTATCTTCTCCTATGCTAACACAGTTGTAGGCATAGGATTAGTGATACATTGTAAAAATATTAAGTTAAAAATTGACATATTGTACTAAAAGCATTTTAAATATTTAATTTTTAGAATATTTTATTAAACAATAGTAATTCACTAGCTATTAAATAATAAAAAAAATTGTTTTCTTCCTTTTGATAGTCAAAAACGTTTAATCAGTAGCAAATGTTCAGTACATTATGATAACTATTTTGAAACTACATTCACTTTCCAAACTACTTTTAAATCACAAGCTATTGAAAACAAAAATAACAATTAATATGCAAATAAATAACAAAAGTACGGCAAAACTCTATTATTTTATTGTTATTCACATTTAAATAATGCATTACTAACAGATTTTTATCTTCAGAAAATAGTATCATGGCTGGTTAATGAAAAAGCAGCATTAATTATAATACATTTGGAGCAGTAATAGATTAAAACTGAATATTAATTTAGAGTGAGAAAGTACTTCAGACCAACAAGATTTAACCTGAGATGTGACGCAAGAATCTGGACTTTTAGAGTTCACAGGTGAACATATTCACTTAACTTCAAATAATACAATTCCTCCCCTGGACACAGAGCACCTCTGTACATGCTAAGCCTCATCAGGACGCACTCACTCCAGGCTATTCTAAAAAAGCCTTAAAACTGCTGTAGCTGACCAAATTTGGAGAAGCCATTCTAAAGGCAGCACATCTCATTGAAAGCTACATCCTATGCTTGGAAAATTCTAGTCCAGCCTCACCTGGTTTTCAAGCTGGGAGTGCCAAAAACCAAACCTGGGACAGTTTGGTTCCCCACCACCAATGGACAGAGAGGCACAGCTGTTTTCACCGCTCCACGTTTCTCTGAAACACTCAGCCTGATTTCAGCACATATGAACACTGAGGTAAAGGTTTTAATGGAGCTTATAGCTAGCCACATCCATTCATTTTGGGAAGTATAAAACTTACTACATCCCCATCAGGGAAAAAGTGCAGGTCCTTAGTCTTTCTTGACATAAAGAGAATGCAAGGGTGAAACAAGAAACAGTTGTGGACAGCAAGGCCCACTCAAAAATCCCTAGAAAGAGAGAAATATGAACTACACTTAGAGGGATTAATCACCTCTCAGCTGAAAGGGGTTGGATATCATTCCTCCCTTAGCTAGCAGCACTTATGACCAGCAGGACTCCATCAGTCTCTTTGGTATAGATTGGGCAGTCACATCAACACACAAAATGAGTAACGGTATCTGGCCCAGAGGAGTGATATGACTCCTATTGAAACTGCCCTGATTCAGTGGAAGAAAGAAACACTCTGGAAGTGCACAGAGGAAATAACACAGAATTTCAATTAAAACAGGTTTCCCAATTTTTTAAAGGGAATAGTAAAAGGAAACCATCTCTGTGTTACAACCTCAAGTTTTACACTTTTGATCAAGCATTTTTATACTTTCAGAACTTTGATTATTTAATTGCATTTTGCTGCATTCAGCCATTGAGAGGATGTCGATTATTTCTTAGCATATTATGATGTGAGTTTTTTTCTGCACAATAGACAAATAAAAATGTTGTTGTAAAATCCCTCTGGAAACTTACCTGATAGTCTGCCAAAACTCACTTCACCCAAATTAAATAAACACTGTTCTTGGCTCTTCTTGAATTCACTCAAAGTATAATTTGATTCAGTACTCAAAAGTGTATTAAACCATTATCTGTGTTATACATGTGCTTTTAAACTTTGCATTAGCACTGTCTTCTTGTCTGTTTATTTTCATAGTCCTTGAGATCAGTCACCAAAAAAGTGACCGCAGGCCAGAAGAGGACCTACTTTTCAGCCTGCAAATCAGCAGGAACAGCAGCTTGCATGTTCATAGGTGAAAAAGTGTTCACTTTGCACAAGTGATCTCAAACACTCAAGAGGTACAGCAAAGCCACCTCTTCTTGAATTTTTAAAGCCATAGTGTTTTCCCACTAAAAATCTTTTGTGATCTTCTAAACGACACTGAGATCTTGTTTTGTACATGAGCAATGTTTTGTGCTAACATTGAAAATTATTCTTTTGTTCTTCCACTCTCCCACAGGAATAATAAGTTCTTCAGTATCTTGAATTTCATGCAATAAGAAAATAACAGCTCAATGGAAGGTCACTTGAGTCTAATCAACCCTAACCAAGAATGAAGATTTGTTCTTTTTCTGGGTTTTGGTAGACCAGAGGTAATTAATCACTGCGACTTGACCACATAACTATTTCACAGGTACATTAAGGGTAACACCAAAAGAATGAAGTACACATTATTTTGGGGCCTTTGTGGCTTCTCGTTTTCCTTGCCAAAACTTAATCAAGCAGCTTGATCCGCTTTTCAAGTCTGTCAGTATTACTACCAATCTCAATGCAATAAACTCCTCTTGTCTACTTGTTTTCTGGAAAAATGCATAAATGCATTTACCTTGGCTTTCAATCAGTATCACACCAGAGGATATCAGCCCACGGAGCAAGTTTCCACACTCAGTAGATTTTGTTTACATGATTTTGAACTGCTCTTCTCAGCCTCACCCCTTCACGGACCTGTGGGTTATTTTGGATCACCCCTCTTAACAGCTCCGGTCAACAGAGCTGTGCCAGTCCAGCCTGAGAGTGGCTTAAAGCAAATGTGCGTGTGCCTGGCTCCAGCCTGGCTGACTGGAACTGGAAAGGGCATAAAAACTGTATTGGAAGGCAGAGTAGAACCACAGATAGTTTCCTAGGCACAAGAAAAACCTGAGAAAGCTATTTGTATGGCACACTTGGGAAGAGTGGTAGAGAAAAACCCAAACCACAGACCAGAGTTTGTATAAACAAAAGGATTAAGGCTTTCCACAATAAAAGCTTCATACTGATGAAATAAAAGAGTTTTTAATTAAAAACTCTTGCAGCTAATCACGCACAGCAAAATGGGAAAAGAAAGGTAAAGGTGTTTTTTGAGACAAGGGTAATTCCCTTCAGCTGGCCAGAGCCCACCGCCTCAAATAATTGTGACAAGACAGGGCACCATGGCTGACGCCGTTGTGGGGTGACACCTTTAACCTTCAAACCTTGGGAGGGCTCCTTTAAACAAAACAATAACTATAGAAAGCAGTCAGACTGCTACAGTATCATTCAAACATCTCAAGAAGCTGTCCTCTGACTCCTCCAGGGAAGCAGCTCTTTGGCTGAAATTAAATAATTGAATGAAGGAACGAATGAGTGAGTGAATACATGAACATTCATCATTTGGGGTATGGGGACTCAGTAAAATAGCTTAAAAGCCTTTCCAGAGAAACTTAAAACCATAGATTCTCTCACAGACTGAAGTGAACTAAGAGTCATCAGTTAAAGCAACAAAGTCCAAGGGTGGCAACAAAATCCAAGAAGTGTTGAAGTCTTAAACCTCTTAAATGCAACCACGAGAGTTTTTTTGTGATTATGTCTGCAATGCTACATTGCAAATGTCTTGAGTTTTCAAACTTTGTTTTCTTTAGGATCCTGTACTCAAACTGGAGTCAAACACATTATTAGGAATGCTTCACTTTTGCTTAAATCTTCATGCTTTTAACAAATTAATCCTCTTAACATCCCTGTTGGGTAGATAGGCAAAAACCTTTCTTGTCTGTAAAACCGAGATAAGTGCCTTGCTTAAGGACATGCAGTTAAGACTGGTCAAAATAGGGTTAAAATTCAGTATAGAGTGTTTCTCATTTGTGCTCCAACAACTAGATTACACAACAAAGATTGTGCTATTAACAAGAAATATAAACACAAGATGGAAAAGAAAAAGACAGATAAATATTTCCTCATTAGTATTCTCACTAATACTAGAGATCAAACACCTTACGAAATACGTGTTTTCCAATCTACTCCTTGCAATTTGGGGAAAATTATTTTGAGGCAAAACCCCAAGATTTCTAATAAAATCAGACATATTTGTAAGTTATTCAAATGCACACAGTAGAAATATACAAAAAATGCATCCAGGTAATGAAACTAATTATGAATGGTTTTGTTCATTATATGTCTACTGTGGTTCTTAATGAGAACATCCAATAACTTTTGCTCTTATAAATCATCGTAATGTGACACTTGATTTTCAAATATGTTCATTTTAACCATACTTAAAAATGCATTTTCTAAATAATTTATTTTAGTGAGTAAATATTGCTTTCTATAATGCACACACAATCCTTTCCCAGTTATTATGACTTGAGACAGGGAGCCGGTATCTTGTACCGTCTGATGCACAGCACAACTATTTTTTAAAAGCCATTTGATCTTGATAATTCCTAAAGATTTTAAAATGTTGTTCTGGTCAAAAGTTATTTTCTTGATAATTGTAATAAA
Source organism: Oreocharis arfaki (assembly GCA_013398015.1). Taxonomy (NCBI): domain Eukaryota; kingdom Metazoa; phylum Chordata; class Aves; order Passeriformes; family Paramythiidae; genus Oreocharis; species Oreocharis arfaki. The sequence goes on along the minus strand of VZRR01010716.1, from coordinate 532,573 downwards.
ATTATCTGAGTTAGTTTTTCAAGATGGTTTTTAAGCCTTGAGATAGCGATGACAGGACAGAATTTATTCCTATCTCAGCCTGTGAAATGTTGATAAAAGATTCAGAGAAGACATACTCAAGCCTTTTTGAATAAAAAACTGTTAACATTCATTGACACAATTTCCAGCATCATCTAATCCCTAAAGTCATTTAAAAAAAAAAAAAAAAAAAGGAAAAAAATTGAAAAAACCCAATGTACCTTTTTTGTATCATACCATACCACGCTACAAGACTGGATACTAGCAGAAACACAGAACACTTTCTATCTGTGGTCTTTCTATATCTGTACTAGGCAAGACATTGCAACTTTTACAGATACAATTTCAGGACAATCCCCACTTTTGGATAGAGAGGAAGGAATCACTCTTTAACCAGATTCTTTGAATAAAATAAAAAATCTCATTTAAATAAAGATATATGAGCTGAGATTTGGCCTACCAAAGAACTTTTCTAAGTTAAGATTGGTAGGTAGAACAGACGTCAAGACCTGATAAGATACTCAGATTTCTACCAAGTATTTTCTGCTGAGAAGACAAAATTATCTGCTATGACTACGCATGAACAAAGTCTCTGGACATGCACTGCCAGCAAGATGCTTCTAGGATGTGCCAGAGGTACCTCAAACATGCTGTGCAGGCCCTTTGTGGATGTGGATGCATGGGAATCCTGCTTTTAGACTCACTGTTTTTATTTCTGATCCTGGGATTCCCAGTAGCTCATTCTGCACCACTTTTCCACCCAGACTGCCCAGCAGGTGACCAAGGTAGGCTTCTTCCGCTTAGAGAGAAACTTCCTGTGAAGATAAAAGAAGAGCATGTGTGGGGAAACCCAAGCATATGGCATCACTAATAACTATTTATGGTTGTAAACATTTATAATGCTCATCACATGGTTATCAGTTCTCTAAAAGCATGCCTCTTAAGTATGTGTAGCACTGAATGCCTGTACACCGCAGAGCACTGAACCTAAATAACTTAAATAGCTACTGAAGCTACTGCACTTGTTAAGCAGGCAGTCTAGCAGCATGTTCACTCTTTTCCCTAAGTGGCTGAGCAGCAATTTCCAGAAATTGAATCACCTTTATTTATAATTGCTTTATATTGGATGCTTCTTCAAATAACTTTTAAATATTTAATAGGACTATCTTTTTCTACATAATTTCCTAAACGTCAGTTAATTCTCTACAAACATCTTTAAAATATTGTTCTCATATCTTTATTAAGATTATTACTGTATTCTCAATTTTCCACTTTATTGTTTTTAGGATTACCTTGGCATACATTATTGTTATAAACTGCAATAACGCCTAGCATAAAATCTTAGAAAAACCTTTTTTTCTTTTTTTTTTATATATCTCAGAGAAGCCACATTTGGGCTTCCAGCAGAAATGGGCAAAATTCTCGATATGGTTTTGTGATGGACTCATTCAGAGTTGTCCTTACAGGCTAAAAAAATGCACATTGCTTCTTTGGGAGAGCCTCCAAAGGGAGAGAGAATCCACAAAAAGAACCAAAACCTGTTGTAGTTTTCAAATGTCCTTTATGGATCAAATTTTAACTATAGAATTGATATGGCTGCAAAGTAACTTGCTCATCTGTGTGTATGGACACCCAAAGAGAAGGTGCAATGAAACAGGAGACATTTCTCCAACAGTGCCTACTGACAGAACATGAGGCAATGGGCATGTTCAAAGGTGCATGTGAGCACGAGGAAAAACTTCATCTCACTCTTAAACCCCTAATGTTTTGCTGAAGGATGAGGTGGGTTTGAACCTCCTCTAAAAAAAATATGGGAATTCAGCATGGGATGAATCTTTGACTAGAGTTCCAGCTCTGAAAAATAACACAAAAGAATGGAGTATTTCAGTGTACTATGCTGAGTGGAAGGGGCTCTGCTTAAGTGAAATCCCCATCTGGAAAATGCATTTCTCTAAATATATTGCCTCTGTGAGATCAAATTCTCAGGGAAGATGTGTAGTTGAACACATGTTCCAGGGACCTAGCGGGGTCTAGCTGTGAAAGAGGGAGTGTACTCTTAAGCACTACAGCAATAAAATTTTCTGATCACACTCTGAAATATTTCTTGGAAAAAGCACTATTAAAAAGCACTAGAGTAGATTTTCTAGGAACCCTATTGATACACTCTTTGTTCTTTGAAGGAAAAAAAAAAAACCACTGTAGGTGCATAAAAGTCCTCTTATTCTCTGTGGTATTCTGCCTTGACAAATATGTATGCATTGCAGAGTAAAGGATTTAATTTTACTGCTTTTGAATTTCTTCAATGTGGCAAATGCTGTATCACAGTATAAACCAGCAAAAATCAGAAAGTAATTTGTGGATGGTGATTTTGTCCTTTGGAATTTGGTCTGGTTTTGCAGAGTTTGTCATCTCCGGAGTCCTCATGCAGAAGGTTTTACAAAAAGGTTCGTAAAAAGTACTTTCTTCTTCAAGCACTTAGCTGTGAAACAAAAAGCAACCAAGATGTAAAGGAGATTAGAAGAGCAGATTAATTTCACAGTTTCATAGAGCCAGTTTCCAGGAGACAGGTTAAAAAACTCTTCTAAATTATTTGTATTGACTGATAAACAGAACACATGAAAACAGAGGATTCATTACATTGCCATATATAATGTCTTGTAAATACAAGAGCATCCTCTTCATAAATCTGCAGCAGAATACATATCACTTCTGTATGCAATGTTAGCAAAGAAATGAAATTCCACCCTTTCTAATTAAAGGGTATTTTAGGAAGGATTATATGAAAGCAGAAATGGAAAGACAAATAGCACTGCAGACAAAATTTAGGAAATTAATCAGGGATATAATTTTATTCTCTTTTCCCCATTGTTTTGATTAATTAAAAGCTACTTTCTATTAAAACAAACAAAACATGTACACACACACACACAAAGCCCAAACAAAACAAAACAAAGCCCAGCAAACACTGTGGAGGTGAGAAGGAAAAAGAGTTTTAACAGTCTTCCTGTTCATTCAAACAAATATTGAGTAAAATTTGAAAGCTCATATCAAAAATATATGTCATGAACAGATGATGAAGCTTGAAGAAAGAAAAACAAATCTCATTCGTTAATTTCTGTTCCACAAAAACACAAAAATTCAATTAACCTTAGGCCCTCACAAATGGCATTGGAGTTACAGAAAGGATCTGTTTTAATTGTCAGCATTCAATATGAAAATACAGCTTTTTTCAACAATATTTTGCTGGACTTCCCTGTGAATTGCTGAGGTTAGAAATTTCCTTGAAATAATCTGTACATCCTAACACTTCACCAGTGAAAATTTTCTTCTGATTAAACAGTTATTCTTTAAAGCAGACCTGACGCCTCCCAAGCAAGGAAGCCTTAGAAGGTCACAGATTCTCTCTCCATAGGAGGCCAAGCTGTTTAGCAGAAAGTATGACCTACTGTGGAAACCAATGACCTAGTAAAAAAATTAGCAGTACTGTGCTGCAAAGTGGTGGAGCCAGCTGAGAAATAGAGAGCTCAGTAATGAACTGCCTTCCTCCTACAGAGATCAAATCATGTTAAGTGATGCTATTAAAATAAATCACATTTTAAGAGTCTTTACCTGAGACACTAACTTAAATTATTAAACCACAAAAATATCGATTTTATTTTTCAACATATGTGAACACTATTACTTTTTATTTGCAACAGACTAAAGTCCAAACTCTCAGCTCAACATCCCCTTGGGAAAATATTTAAAGTATGTATTTAAGCCATAGGAACTTAAAAATTATTTTAATATTTTCCCACATAAATTAAAACCTCAGAGAATTATCTGCTGATTTCAATGAATTTTGAATAGTGAGCTCAACTTGAGAACTCAATTTCTTATTAATATTTTCAAATAGTAATCAGTTTAAAAATCTGGAAATAAAATGTCAAACATTAGTTTTATGCTACTCCTTTACATATAACACAAATACATGTGTTTAATCCTGAGAGCAAATCCTGATGGCACCCTCTCTATCAGCGGGACTTTGACCATCTGCACTACCAACAGCCCCTTTAATTAGGCAAACCACATAAAACCTTGCTATATTTGAGAGACGGACAATGCTACATGGCCTTATTTTAATGATAAACTTGGTCATCACTCTCCAAAAGAAACCAAAAACTATGGGAAATAAAAATTGTTAAGTGCCATTGACTACATTACAGCAGTGCTGTGTTCTTTCACCAAAGCAAACAGATCTGGCCATGGGTTTAAAAAGAAGGTTAAAACTAACACAGTAACAAGGTGCAGTGGTGATCAGTCATCTATAAATTAGGGTGCTTACACTGTTATATTCACATGTAATTACTGGGAAAGGCAGACATGCCAGTCAGCATCGCAGGTGCCACACCATGGGGTGCTGCAGGGAGCAGTGCTGAGGCGCTGCGGGAGAGCCAGATACGAGGGATTAAAAGAAAGGGCTTGGCTACATTTAGCCCATAGAGCCAAATGTAGTTTAATCAAATTATCTTCAGAAGAGTGAATCTTCTGTGATAGGCTGAGTGCAGGGCTCCTGACAAAACTGTAGTTCCAAAGTGGAAGGTGGGATGTTTCCCAGAAAAAATTGCAAACGCACTGTTTACTCAGTAACTGATCCTTCCTGTGTGGCTAGACAGCCAGTAAAACTAGACAGAACAGCACCTGCAAGGCTATCATACTTTTGAAAAATACAAGAAAAAACGTCTTTGGATAAATTTTTATTTCAAATACTTTTTTTCCGCTACAGAGAAAATTCTACATTTTGGGCTTCATATTGATTTTTGGCTTCTAAGAAAACATGTTTATGAGCTGAAAGAGCAGATGTCCCAAAGCTCAGCGAGAGGAGGAAGTTTTTGTCACGCAGCTTTTTAACACATTCTAATAAGCCTTTTCACAGATTATATTTCACAATCATTTCTAACCCCATCTACCTACAAAAAAGTAGCAGGCGGTGTTCTCCTACAAGACTAACCATCTGAGAGGAAAAGTGTTCTGATTATATTATCGTGTTTTATTTCCAAGCAATGCCGTAGTTCAAACTGTTTGTGACATCCTTTGTCTTCCAAACAGAGGAACTACTGTATTTTCCTACTGTTATTGATGTTACAAGATGAATTTTATAACGGTTTGTGTCTGGAACTTTTTGTTCAGTTATTTGATTTGTTGCTACACAATATAATTCCCCTATCACTTGAGCTAATATAAATTTCCCAGCCAAAATCAAGATTTACATTTCATTAAAGAGTAGGACCTACTAATGTATTAAACCTCACAGCAACCCAGTAGTACAACTAATTAATATTGTCACCAAACTCGTCATATCTAATATTTTCTTCAGAAAAATCAACCCAATCGGGTTTGCTACTTGTTCCTTTCAGATATTTTCAGTGCAGTGCCTCTGCAGAGCTGCTCTTGGTGTGCACAAAGACCTGCTACACTTGACATGTGGGGACCTGAAGAAGTGTTGACATGTCCTTGTGATGAAAAGAGACCTATTAAAAGTCACAGTCCCCAGCTACAAAATCACATGACAAGTTGCAAGTACTCTCAATTACATAAAGCAACCATGTGGCAAAAAAAAATTAGCTATAGACATGAAGGAACACGGAGTTTTCCTTCAGGACAGAAAAGGGAAACAGAGCTAGTGAAGGGCCTGGAGCACAAGACTCGTGAGGATTGGCTGTGGAAACTGGGAGTGTTTAGCCTGGAGAAAAGGAGGCTCAGAGGCACCTTACCTGAAAGGAGGTTGTAATAAGTTGGGGTTCAGTCTCTTCTCTCAGGTCACAAGCAATGGGACAAGAGGAAATGGCTTCAGGTTGTGCCAGGAGAGATTTAGCTTGGATATTAGGAAATATTTCTTTACCAAAAGGGTTATCAAGGGGTGGAACAGGCTGCCCAGAGATGTGGTGCAGCCACCAAGCACAGAGGTATTTAAAAGGGTTGCAGATGTAGTTCTTAGGGACATGGTTTAGTGGTGGACTTAGCAGTGCTGGGTTAACTGTTGGACTCTAGTATCTTAAAAGAATTTTTCCAATGCAAATGATTCTATGATTCTGCGATCCAAACAGATCCATTCTGTTTAATTGTTGTGATACATAGTAAACATAGATGATTATCCTGTGGATACACAGAATGAAATCCTCAATCATTGACACCCAGTCGCTGGACTAAGCATCAGACTCTCTCTCCTAACATACACAAAATGTACATTAAAAGGGAAAATAAATTGTGAGATGGTATAGAAAACACTCAAATGTTCCTTGACTCATAGCTACCTGAGGATTAGATTATCTAATAAGAAATTTACTATGCTTCTGTAAAACTGCTTGTTAGGCCACATATTACAAACTTAGAAAAGCTACTAGGAAAAAAAAAAATCAAGAAATCAATTTCTAGTCTCTGTGGTGATGTATTCTAAGTGTGAACTGTGTTATGCCTGGGGAGCACAGACTTCATCCTTAAATAGAAAAATCCTGGCTTGTCTTTGCTTTCTGAAATATCTTTTTAGTTCAGATTTTCTTATGAGGATATGCCTAACTGTGAGAATGCCATGCTCCCAGTTGTACTACCAAATAAATCCATCTCTCTCACAGAAAATTATTATTATTAGCTGTTCCAGAAGCAGATCCAAGTTCAAAATGTTTGAAGAAATGGAAAAACTCCCTTAACTTTTTCCTGAACAACTCATTCCAAGTTGAAAAAAATGAGGATGGTGAAGGGTCTAGAGGGGTAGTCTTATGAGGTGAGGCTGAGGTCAACTGGTCTGTTCAGTCTGGAGAAGAGGAGACTGAGGGGAGAACTCATTGTGGTCTTCAACATCCTCAGGAGAGGAAGAGGAGGGGCAGGCACTGATCTCTTCACTCTGGGTACCAGTGACAGGACCCGAGGGAATGGCCTGGAGCTGTGTCAGGGGAGGTTTAGGTTGGATATCAGGGAAAAGCTCTTCTTCTAGAGCATAGTTGGGCACCAGAACAGCTCCCCAGGGAAGTGGTCGCAGCATCAGCCCAATAGAGCCCGAAAAGTGTTCATCGGATATATGATATGTGCTCTGAAGGTGCTGTCAGATACATGATATGACTCTTGGGGTGTCCTGTGCAGGGCCAGGAGTTTGAATTTGACGACCTTGAGGGGTCCTTTCCCACTCAGCTTATTCCGTAATTCTGTGATAAAAAGTAGCAAGACTTATAAACAATCTTTTTTTTTATTATTATAACTCATGAAAATCCAAACAAAATACTTTCATTGTTCAATAACTTGAGATAGAATAAGAGAACCATAGAATCATTTAGGTTGGAAAAAGACCTCTGAGGTTATCAAGTCCGTTAACCTAGCACTGCCAAGTCCACCAGAGCTGCTCTACCTTACTTTTGGAAATCAATGAAAGAAAGATTTAGGATTAGATGAGAGACATCTGCTATCAGCTTCTCTCCAAGTACTGTACAATATAAAGAAAGAGGAAGCAAGAAGAGAAACCTGTGCTGTTGTATTTCTGTGCCCAAGTGTCACACCCCATTGATTTACTTCCTTGAGGACCAGTAGGAAAACAAACCAAGACAAGTATGAATAAACAACGTCTATTTATAAATATATTTATATATAGCTTAGGCACAACATTTGCAGGTATAGACCAATATTCCACCTAAATATTAAGTAGCTGTGCTGACAACATGTTGGAGGATGACAGATGACATTCGCAGCTGCTGTAACAAGGAAGGACTTCTGCCAGAGCTGTCAGAGTAGCTCAGAGCTGACAGCCAGCTCCAAGCGAGCCAGTCTGCCCTCGCCACCCCAGTGTAAGAGATACTGGGGGAAAGGTTTGACAAGCCCACGCTTCTCCACACAGGAAACACAAACAAATATGGTGTCAGGGAGTACACAGCATCTATAATTCATCCCACGATTTAAGCAATTTTGAGTGAAGGCAGCCACAGTTAGCACGTTACATTTACGACAGGTCAATAGCAGATTTTTAAAAACCTCAACCAAACCGCCACAACCAGAAGCAAAACCTTCTTAATATTTCATCTCCCGTGAGTAGCTAGAACTCCCTAAGTCTTTTCCTTAAATAAAAACAATCAACACGGGTAATAAAAAGCAGAATATGTTAAAATCTGAGATTTTCTAACTGAGAGATGTCACTGTTGTGAGGTGAACAAGGAAGAAGCAGGCTGAGGATAAGCCCTCACAAACTCTTGCCTTTCTGCTTCCAGTTTCTGAACCTGGGAAACTGGTAGAATAGCTGAGAAAAATCCCTTCAGTTTTTACCAGCTGGAAGAAACAGTTTAGGCAGGTTGAGATATGAAGAAAATTAATAGATTCCATTTCAGCAAGGTGACAAAATTAAAACAATGTTACATGATCTTAAAAAAAAAAAAAAAATTAAAATAAAGAAAAAGAGAGAAAAAGTTTAAAAATCTCTACAGCTTTCCGAGGTGTTTTTATTTTCAGATTTTTGCTCATGATATGCTACTCTTACCATTTTTTGTGTCTTTCTGTATAATTTTGAGCTTTGAAAAGAACTCTGTTTAGTGGCAGCAGCTATTTTTTATTCTCATTTAACTTAAGGATCTAACAGAAGAAAAAACTTCTCTTTTATAATGAGATATAGAAAAAAATCACAAAATCTTTTAAGAAATAAAATATTTTATATTTAAGTTATAAGATTAGCAATAATATTACTCTTGTCTAAAACAGCCTTACATCTCTGAGGTCCTGAACCAAGCTGCTACCAAAAATGCAAATGTCTGTGCGACCTGTAACATTGATATGACTAATTAGCTGCAATCCTCCTGCAGACCAGACAGAAGTACAGATAATGAGAAGGTCAAGGAGAGTGGCTGAAGATTTGGTATAACTTGTGTTGGCTCCACATAGGCAGGGCCATTAGAGACTTGGAGGATGATATGCTTCTCTAACACAATAAATATTCTAGAGTCACTGAGAAGGAACAAGATTTCTGTCATTTTGACTGTTTTTCCATTCCCAGAGTATTAGAATACTGACTTGCAGAAAAGCTTATCAACTACTAGGGCTGCAAAACCAAAGCCAAAAGAGTTCAGCAGATGTTTATACAGAAGTTGCCTACATTTATGCAAGTTTCCTGGTTTTAAATGTGTAGGGCATGTGCCTAGGTTTGGTACAGTAAAGTTCTTGTTAATGAACACTCGTTAACAAACGTACTAAAGGAAAAACAGTTTGTTCAAAATCAAAAAAACCTTGTAAAAAAATCTACATCTTATTTCTCATTTTTAGAGGTGCCCAATGTCTCTGTACATTCCACTCACACACTCTTCTGTGCCTTGCAGAACCATGTGTAACATGGAGATTATACAGTTACCTAAACCACAAAGGAATTCCAGCGATGACTGAAAAGAACACACTGTGACTCCAAAGTGCTCTGATAAAAAGAAAACAAAAGAAATGCAAAATACTGCATACAAAAGTAAGCAATAATTTTTGATGTGTGCAATAATCCCAGCACATCTTGCCCTATTTAATACATTAGTAAAACTTTGTGGTTTAACATTAAGAACATATTTAGATAAACAGTTAATTGAGATTAAAACCACATTTCCAAGTTATTCCCAAATCCTCATCCTGATATGGTTCTCATTATATGCAGCCAAGTTAACCATCTTTCCAGAAGTGCCTTCTCCAAGGGCTGTTATCAAATATTCATCACAAAGAGACTTACTCCTGCTCATCTAGGAGCACCAGCTTAGCTCCTGCTGGATCATAACAAGGCGCAGCTCCCAAGTAAACCTTGTATGGATTATTGATGAGAGCTAGAAAAGGGGACTATTACCAGCTGTGCAGCAGAGACAATGAGAAGAGCAGCAGCCACAACATGCAACAGAAACTGGGATTTGTCGTGGTACTATGTGTAAAGTACAGGCTAAAACAGATATCACACAGACCAGAGGCTGTGGTACCTCTGCAACAAAACCAGCAAAATATGATTTCTTATAGTTAAAAGAGCCTCACAGCTGAAAATGAATCTTTAGACCTGGCAGAACTTTTCATACACAGGAAGACTGCTGGAGCCCTTTCTCACAGTCAGGTTCCATGTTTCAAACAAACCAGATTTTTTAAAAAAAGCAAATAAACCAAATCAAACCAAGAAACACAAAGCAAAACCAGAGAATAAACAACCATAAAAGAAGAAATAAACATTTCAATTATGCTCAGTCAGAAATCCTTATCTTAGAAAGTCTTTCATTATTGAAAATGTCAACTATCTTAGAAGAGTGTCTAGAGATATTTTTTGTGCATATCTATTGAAACCAAGAAGTTGAAATTATTTAAAAAGCTAGATTGATTTTTTTTTTTTTTTCCCTAAAAAATGCTGGGATTTCTTTTTATTTTTTTTTGTCTGTTTTCTGTTATGGTTTGTTAAAGCTGTTACTTCTTTTTTCTTCTCATTATTCATTTAGTCAAAATTTATTACAAGCGTTTTTTTTTGTTTTTTTTTTTTTTAACAGAGCATTCACAAGACAGAAAGCAGCCTTAAGTTCATGGTTATGAGAACTTCGTGGAATACTCAGGTGGAAGTCACTGCTGTGAATCACACCGAACACTGAAAACGCAGCCCTTGCACTGCTGTAACAGACCCAGCTGCTGGCTGTGGCGTTATGCAATCCCTCCCTATAAAATTAGGACAGGGCTGGTTTTCTTTTTAAATGTAGGAAAAACACCAAATATCCCTCAAAACAGCGCCATGAGTCTGGTGCCAGATAGATCTTAGAAGCCTCAACCTCTAGAAAAATTCACACTGGATCTGTGAAACACTCCAATTATTTTTCACAAGAGCTTATTCCAACAAATTTTCACTTACTAGAAAAGAAATCTCTTCAAAATGAAAAAAAAAAAAAAAAAGGTTTTGTCAGTTCTTAACGTTACTGAATAAGAGGGCAGAGATATATGTAAATCACTCATTAGAATAATTATGTCATAGACAATATACTAAACAAGCATATAATTTCCTTGATGATAGTTTGATGGTTGCCTATTACTTTTTATAGAATGTTAAATGCAATGTCCTCCAATTAAACTATTTACAAATGTCTGCAAAGCTAATTATCTTTTGATCATTAACCTGGCTTCTCTGCATGTTTATTTGTTTTCAGAGACAGTTATCCACATTAGAACAGCCAAACACCAGAGAGCAACATGACATAGAGTTTTTCAGCTTTTTCCAAGCTTATGCCTATTTCCTCATGCTTTATGACAGATCTGTAGCACTTTATGCTCTGATTCACTAGGAATATCCAGCTAAAAACTTTGCAAACAACTTTGGTTTTGAAGGTCAAAGAAATCATAAAGATGTTCACAATTTTGTTAAGTCTTAAGAACATTCTGGTTGCTCTTTAGCTTTGATCTCAGTGTTTGGATTTAAATTTATTTAGCATTCATATTTTTAAATCACTGAACTGGAAATCATTCAAGGCGTGTGTGTGTGTGTGAGAAAGAGAATAGAGGCAAGATCATTTTTAGGATTTAATATTCATTTGTAGGATTTAATATTGTTTTCCTCCGTAACATCTGCAAAACCTCATATTTGCACCAAAAAAAAGAAGAAAACATAATGAAAACAGGAAAAGCAGCTTCACTGACTTCTACAGTGCAGATGATCATGGACAGATGAGATAACACGGCTTCAGCTGAGCAGTGACAGAAAATTTTTATGTCTAAGAGGTATGAAATTAATGAATTTTTGTTTTCCTCTGAGATTTTTGACACAAATACATCTAACCAAGCTTCTCATTTGAAACAGCATTTCATTTGCAATCTTGATGAGTTATAAGACTCTATGCAATTGAGCAGAGCATTGTGTATTAATTTAAAATTATTATTTAAAAATCTCCACCTCAAACTTAGGCTATCACAAGTGTTTCACCTGAAATGACTTTGTGAAAATATAAAAAAAAACCCACTGTATAATATTATTAACCAGAACATGGAAAAATAGTGGAATATTCTTTAGCAAAAGAGTAGATAAAAGCTACCACCTTCAGCCAAAAAAAACCTTGATTTCCACCCTCCCTAGGAAAACTGTAGGAATTGCCATCTCACCAGTGACCAGTGAATATGAAGAAAGATGAAACTGCACAGCAAAAGGTCCCTGGCAGGTGATCTCCTGCCACATTTTTCCAGAGACCACTGATGTTCACCTTGAAACAGACAAAATGTTTCAAACTCAAATCTCTGTTAACACTGACCCAAAACCACCATTTTTCTCATACTCAATTTATATTATCCTGATTAGGGTCTGTAGGCCATATACAAACTAAAAAGTCACAGATACCTCCTTTTGTAGAGTCTTCTTTGTGCACAAACAATTTTATGGATGGAAAAAATTTTAAGCACACTTATGATTTGTTCTACAAGGTACCTGACCAACTTTGTTTGTTTTTTGTTTTTTTAAACAGCACAAATATCTCACATTATCTGTGATACTTTTCAGAGGAGTTTCTTAAAGCACACGGAGAATTTGGTATTAAACTATTCCATATGTTTGCCTCCAATCTGTGGCTAATTACAGCTAGATTTTTTAGCACCTTCTCGTCTGTTATGAACCTTTCAGAAAATGACTGGAGGAAAAATCATGGAGTTCAGGAAAGTGCATTTGTTAAATATGCAGGTTTTATGAACCACAAGGCAATCTCAGGGAGTGTTTCAGCATCTTTCTTCTCACCACCAGTAATGTCAATATGAAACTATAAGTCCAACACAATAATTCTATCATCACCTTACAGGCTTCCGTGTGTATCTAATTACATGGATTCCTCTGTAACAGACTTAACTTGAAAATACTCTTTTTAATAAAGTATATTTTCAAAAAGTTGTATTGATAAATGATAAAATTAACATGAATCGTATTTTTAAAATTACGTTGCTTGATCTTGTTTCTTTTCAATGGATTGCTCAAATATTTTGAGATGTCCTCTCAGATAAACTTCTTTAAATTTATATTGTCTCTCTATAAGGTTTAGATACATCTACAAATACTTTAATAGCATTAGCATTTAAGAATGTCCTGCATCAAACCATCATCAAAGGCTAGAAAATGTTCTATTGCCACTGACATATCACAAAACTGATAAAGTCAATTAATGATAGCACTTTATTTGAGAAAATAATTAGGAAAGGAATTTCCCTGAAGTGATGAATGTGTTTTTAGTTCAAAACATCTTTTCTGCTGGTGAGAAAAGTTCAAAATTCTGATTGTTCAAAAAAAAAAAAAAAAAACCCAAACCAGAAGTGATAAACACCATTGTGTTCGAACTTCAATTTCTCCAACAAGACTTTTTTAAAATACTATGAAACCATAATACGGCATATCTTAGAAAATTATACTTTACAACACACAACAAAGTAAAACTGTGAAATATCCCTGCAATGTAAGAATTGCATGTTTCAACAGGATCCTTTACTTCCCTGGCAGAATTATGGAGCACACAGCAGGAGCCAAATGCAGCATTATCTGTGATCATTGTAATGGGAAGCGCTGATAGAAGTTGCAATTGTTCCTTCTACTCGATGCCTCTTCTACCCTTGTTAGAAAGTGTGACAAATGAGAAGCCCAGGCTTTCTGCTGAAGAGGTAATAATGGCTACATGCAGATGAAAATTTATTATCCTACCTCCAGTTTTCCTTTAAACAGACATCTGTAATGCATTTTTCCTCCTGAGTGCCCCACTGCCACCTAATCTGTAGTCTTAAGAGTCTAAATAAGCAACTACTTTATTAATATTAACAAGACATCTCAATATTTATAGTAAATAGCGAGACAAAGAGGAAGTGAAATGATGGGCAGCTCAGCATTCAGATGGTAAATCTAAGTGACTCAGAAAATACATTACAAATGAATACAGAGAGATGTTGAAACTCAAAGAAATCCAGAAGAGAGAGGCAGAATGAATGTCTTTCGACTATTCTACAGAGCATCCTGTTTTCTAGATACGCTCAGGTCTGCTCTAGCTTTTGGTGAGAAGTATATTTCAATTGTACTCTTATTATGTGTACTTGTCTCACTTTAATTTTATATTAAGACTTTGACATGCAAGAATTTTTAACATTTTACAGATATTATGTTAATAAAGGTCACTACTCTGGAACTACACTTTTCTATTCAAATATGCTAATGTTCCATAGGGAACTGAGAGGCAAAGTAGATCAAATCCCAATGCCAGCCTTCTTTACGTAAACACAAACAAGCAATCATCTGTGTTGTTACCTAATCACCCTGAAGTGTCTTACATTAATAAAAGAAACTGATTTTTCAAGTTTCATAGAAACTTATGAAAGTTTCATATGGTTATCATTTCTATGGTTATCATAGTAACCCAGCTTTCCAAGGTCACCCCAACAGCACTGAACAAGTCTCACAGGACATGATATATATTTTGACCTGCAAGTAAATGGCTGAATTCCATTCACCAGACGCGTGATGGAACTCATTCACGACAATAACAAGGACCCAATACAATCCCTGCAGTGAAAATACTGAGGCTGCTTTACTTACTGTGTACATGAAGTTCAGTCTCTCTCATCCAGGGCTCTCTGCTCATTCTGACCACAGCCCGAAGTCCAGATGTTGCATCCTGTGTGTCAGTCAGTTGGATATGGCTTAAAGTCCAGGAGCCTGGAGGCAGTTTCCTCAACCAAAGGCTGGACCTCAGCTGCCCAGACCCTCAGTGCCTCCTTTTCCTTCCAGCTTCCCAGACGACACAGCAGCCGCCCATGTGAGGAGTTACGACAAATGAGGCAGCTGTGTCCTCACCCTTTTTACTCTGTGGAGAAGGTGAACAACTGGGTAAGCCAGGCATCCTTCCTTCACAGCTGCTTGGAAATAAACTCTTTCAGATATACACTCCCTGTTTATGTTAAACTTTGTCATAAACTTGCAAAGAAAGTCGTTGTTTCTTTTCTTAATGTTCTACATCGCTTTGAACATCCTCTCTTTGAGGCGGATGTCACCGTAAGGGAAACCACTGTTTCAATCTCCTTTTTTAATTTGGATTAATGTTACTATGTTACTTAACTAATGCATGAAGAAAATCACTGACCTGCTTTTTTTTCGTTTTTTTTGAAAGCCATAGATACTTTCCCAACAAATAAAAGATTTTCATACCTCTTTGGGTTGGAATTTTTTTTTTTTTGTTATCTTTGAGGAGGACGTAAACATATCCGTTTTTCAGAGATATCAATTAATTCTTCTTCTATAAATAAATGGGGAGCATTCTCTCAGGTTCTGAGTGTGCAGCTTCTTTGTTCAACACCTAGCACAACTCTGGAACTGGATTTCTTTCTATTTTGTGAAAGGTTTTAATGCTGCAGGAAAATGAAACTAATTGTGTTCAGTTTAGCATGATTAGCCATTTTTACCACAAAACCAATTATTACAAGAACAAAATGAGAAATACATTGAATATGCAACAAATGAAAATTGAATTACATCTTCCGGGAGTATCTGCAGGTACACAGCCGAACCACTGTGCCCAAACTTTCTATTTTACTAGGACAATTTCTATTTGTTTAATTTTATTATTTAACAGTTTTCATATACCACTTAAGCAACTCTAATTGCAGTATGCTTCTGCACCTCTTGCTCTCAGACAAATCAGAGAGAACAAGTAGGTACTGACAAAAGCTCCTCTGCTCAGAGCTGTTCCGCTTCAGAGGACATGTATCCACATTCGAGGAATCCTGAACTAGAGCTGGTAGGATCAGTATTTCAGTCAGTATCAACTGTGCCTGAAGAGATTTGGAACCGAAGCTTCCTCACATCCTTGCAGTCAGACAGTTGGAAAAGGAGCTTATTCAGCTGGGCAGGCATGCCTCTTGTCTCACTTGTTTTTTTCTTTTTTCCTTTTTTGTCCTTCAGCTATTTTACCAAAGACATTCATCATCAAACCTCCTTATACATTGTTACTTTTTACTGTCGTTTCCTTCCTTGCTGCTGTGCTCTTCGAAGGGCTAATTATGTATCAGTTTCTGCTATTCTAATGTAGGAAGTATAACCACTTGCGGTATCTTGATGACTGTTCTCAGCTAATTTTGGAGGTGCATATAGTAATTATTTTTTACAAAATTATGTCAGCTATGTAAAAAAATTAATCTGAGGAGAAAGTGGATAGCTCAGAGTTAGCAATGTGCTGCAGAATTACACACACCTAATTACCTGGTTTAAATCTGGTGAAACTAGATTAAAGCTAACACCCGTGTGAACACTATTACAACCAAAACATTAGTTGCCTTAACTGGATTTCTAGTGCACACAGGTATAAATGAGAGAAATTATAATCCATGTCACTATTTTACAGATGTCTTCCTTAATAAAAGAGGTCAGAACTATTCTGTGGTGTCAAGGGCAAGTGAGCAGCCTTTTTCGCCTAACCCAGCTGCCTTATCCCAGTGGGAGCTGAGAGCTGTCACCACCATGTGCTGGGTGCTGGTAGTGGCCAGCAGCAGTGCTTGGAGCTGAGCCCTGTGGCCTGTCGTGCACTGGTGCCCCTACCCTTTTAAGCTGGCCAGGCCTAACAGCATCTCCATGGATTTTAACAACGGAAGGTGTTTTGGCACTCCTTGAGCACCCATCGGGTGTGATCAGGCAGTAAAACTTCTTCCCTCTACTCCAAGCTGTCTGGCCGCATCCAACTATTTCTCTTCACTCAGACTTTTCCCATGTACCCATATCCATGGCCGGCTTCCATCCTGCACTAGTTATTTCACTCTGTCATGGGCAGTGCATGGCTCGCCTTTTTGGAAAGCTGAGACTTGTCAGGTGCATATTTTCTGCTTGCCCTACAAGAGTTTAGAACGTGCTAGCAGGAGGTAGAAAAGTCTATGCATGATGCCCAGTGTGGAAAGTGTTTCTACAGAAAACCACAACAGCATTTTTCATCCCCAAGGGTCTCAGAAAACCTGCTTCACCTGTGTCACCACGTGTTAAAATGTCAGACATGACCTGACAAGAAGAGCAGGTTGCCCACAATAAATTAGGAAGTACTGATGCCTGTGGGAGAGTAATGACTGAGAAACATTGCCACAGCAGGGCAGCGTGCCAGACTAGGGTTAGAGTAAAATATCCTGTAACAATCCTTGAGTCCTTTTTCCCAGTAGTTAAGAGACAAATGACCAAAATTTGACTCTAGAGCAACAGTTTCTGAAGAAGAGAAACATTTATCGATCTTGGCTAGAGTTTAAAATAAGAAAGGAACAAGCACTTGAGAGTTGCAATGCTGGATAATTGCTTGATAAATTATGTTGATAAATAAAAATCTATCCTCTAGCTCTCACTTTCTTTCACTGCCCATTCACAAAATGGACAGAGCAGTACTGGTATGATGAAGAATGAATTTTTGCACTACGGCTATTTTTATCATAGCTTTGGTGTAGACAAACATCTTCAGTTTCAAAACTATCATTTTGCCGTCTTTCACAAACAGCAGATCAAGCGGAATTGGCTTCAACAACGTTTATTTGTACTGCAAAATGAGGCATTTTTTACTTCCAGTAAAACAAAATGAATTAGCTATTCTGCAAAATTTTCTGTAAAGCATTTATTTTTTTCAAAAGAGAGGGATATTCAAATGTCATTTTAGAACACGCAGCCATGCACTGTAAACCCAAACTTGTTAGAGAGTGAAGTTAAAGGTCAGCTCTCAGTAATTGTTTAGGGAAGGATTAGAATCATGTTAAAAAGCCTAGTTTGCTGTTTTCCTGCAAATGTTGTTTTCAGCTCCAGGCATCATTTTGAATGCGCTGTCTTGTCATTGGCACAGAAGATCATTTTCCCAGTCCCACCCAAAGAACTGAGCTTGAGCCAGCAGGGACAGCTGAGCTCAACATTAAACAAATGCCATGTTGAAACTGAAGATATCGTACCATGTTTCCAGAGAGATCTTACTGAGTTTGCAGCCACTTTTAAGTGTTCTAGAGGGTGTACGTGCCGCTGACCTACAAGCAGTGTGTAGGAAGAGTAAAACTAAACACTCTCAGCCAGTTGAAAGTATGAACAAGGCTTTTACACAAGTCTCCTATAATCGATATCCTCCATGCCTTCACAGCATGTCAAGCCTGCAAATTATCTAGTTAATGGCTTTTTAAGAAAGCTCATGGTCAAGAGCAACAAGGAAATTACAGTAAAAATACAGTAATAAACACAATTAACAGCTTTAAAATCATTGTGTCACTATGTAACTTGCTTCTTATGGGAAACTTTGTCCTGGCCTCATGCAATATCAACTGTGTGGGTACAGAAGCAGAACAAAACGGTATGTCCAACCCTAATGACTGCTTAGATTGATCCCAGTTTTAAGAGAAGTGACTTTTTAAAAATTTTGGTTTTTAGCCAGCTCAAGATAACATCTTTTATTAAGGAACCATTTAAAATGAAATCATTGTGAGGTTTAATTTAGAAACTCAGCAAAAGTCAAGCCTGAACATGAAAACTAGCTTCACACATCCAACACTTAGCATTTGCAGAGACAACATCATTTCTTTTCCATTAAAGTTAATTATTTGTATATTATATTGCAAGAAGTCTTTTCAAAGCTCAGAGGAAGTATTAAACCCAGCAATCAACATGCCCTCAAAATTTATCTTTTAGACAGGCAACTCTATAGAAACAACATATGCTTATGTCATACAAATTCAAAGAGAGTCTCCAGAGTCCCAACACACTGGAGACACTGGAAGGTACACAGATCTTATTCATTGAATTGTGCCTTTGGATTACTCAACTCCACATAGCCTAGAAGATAAAATGTAATTTAAAGTATACTGTTGCCCAGTCAGCATGGTGAAAAATAATGTTTCATATTCAGGTCATTTGACATGATCAGAAAGGCTGCAAGTGTGGTATCTGCGATAGATACGAAAGAGCAGCTTGACCTTGAATTTGACAAATATTTCATCAGAACATAGGATAAAATTCAATTTTTTTCTGCATGTTAAATGATTGCTTTATGGAGTAAGGAAATAAAAGAAGAAACTTCTAACCAGGTCCCGACTAGTAGTAAGGTGTGGCTCACAGATTGTGATTAAAGAGCTGCTCTACATAACTTAAGCAGACAAAAAAGGCGTCTAGGTTGGACTCACATATAGGAACAAAAAAACTTGCAAAATCTGTTATGGCTTGGTACTACAAAATGTGGAAAGCAGAATAACAAAGAATAAAGAAGTTGTTAAAACCTGTGAAGGGTGGACAAAAGAGAAAATTACTGCAGGAGGCTCAAAGTTGTTTAAAACCGTATCAGAGGCATGAGTCATAGTTATACCAATTCTAAAAAAATAAATTATGAAGCTGAGAATATCTAGTTAAATATCAAAGTAGGAGAAGGTAGTAGCAATCCAGAACTCTGCTTTCAAATAGTAAAGATGTGTGCAAATGAGGAAAATAGAAAGGTTTTTAATCTTTTAGCGGGCCACATATGAGCTTGAAAAACAACTTTCAGAGAACTAAAACCCGATAACACAAACTAAAATATTTTTAATTTTTCAAACACATAAAAAGAAAGATGCCTGTAAAAAGACCATAGAAAAAGTAGAACATTTAAGCATAACAGGAGTATGCAGAGTAGATAATGCCAAAGTTATTGTTTTTTTTGATCTATGCATCCACTTAAGTGCCTATCCTGAAAAATCTTCCTTTGCAAGGAAAATATCAGTGATCCATCCCAAGATGAAATACTGGTAGAAGAATTTATTAATTCAGTTGACAAAATGATTTTTCAGTGACAGATGGCATAGAATTCGAAGGGAAATCAAGGGTTAAACAGCTGATCTGTTGCTCATGATAAAGAATTGATATAGTGAGCTTTGGAATAAAATACATCATGAAGGTTCAATAGGTTCAAAATATCTTCTAAGGAGAAATATTTCCTTCCAAATTATAGGGGTCTTCTGGAGGAATGAACAAGTATAGTGATAAACCAGATTTGCATCTTATCCACTTGGAACGCCTAAAGGTGTCTCATAGGATCAAAACTGAACACTTCTAGGCATAGGATGATGGCAAATGTCCTCACACATTTGGAAAACTGAAATACGAAGAAAAGTGATTAGATTTTACAGAGCCAGAACTGTCAAATGGGGAGTTATGAGTTATATTCATATATAACTTGATACGGAAACGTGGATGAACAATGAAGGATGTAGTCTGTTGATGATCCTACCATATTCACAGTAGCAAAAACAATGGCTGCTTTCAACAAACGGAGAAACTTAGAAGACTCTGCTTTGGGCCAATAAAATTCACCATAGATAAATAAAAAAAAACTAGTGTATGGAAAAAAACAACTCTACAAATACATTTAAAATCTCTGCCCAATCAGGTACATCAGTAAAATGATCAATAGACATTAAGAAAAAATGTTTGTGAATAATTAGGAAAGAAGCTGAAAATAAGTCAGATTTCATTATGACTATGTAGAAAACAATGCTGTACCTTCCTGCTAAATGCTCTAAGTTCTCACATCAAAAAGGGCAAACTGAGAATGAGAAGTTCTACAGGAGAATGACAGTGATTATTAAGGTAAGAAATGTTTCTGTACAAGATGTGACAAAATAGACTAGGACCCTTCAGCCTGAAAAAACATGGCAGGGTAAGGTGGACATGGCACAGATGCACAAAGTCATGAGCAGAACACACAGAGCAAGTAATGACCTTTCTCTAACCCCAGGAAGAGCTGCAGTGTATAAAAAGTGGTGTACAATTAAAGGAAAAATGAAATCCTTTAGAGGTGATAAAATGCAAAATATTACGACTCACTAGGAAAGGCTCTGACCAGAGGCCATGGGATGTTGGTACTGGATTCCAGAAAATGCCATTACACTTTTGCCATGTTCTGGAGATCCCTTGCTGGCATTTGGCAGACAGAAGACTGTCAGACATGGTCTGAACTGATTTGATCTCTCTCATGTCACTCATGTAACACTGAGACCATTCGCTACTTCCAAACTTAATGCAATATTTGACTCTAGTCTCTATGAGCGTGGGTTTTCTTCTTTGTACATTTAATGTACTCAGAAAAAAGACAATGCTGATATATTTGACTAAATACATAAGAAATAGCTGGAACAACATTTAATGTCAGTTTGCACAATGAGAAAAATGTATTTAATAAAAATCTCTTTCTGTAGGTTTTCCTTTCTAGTCATTCAGGTATTGCCCAATCACTTCAAAAGAGCTGAGAGTATCAGGCAGATGTCCAGCGGTGCCTTATCTGAAACCAGGAAATAATGTGTAAGCTTGCTCATGGAATAACGAGCAAGCAATTAACAGTATCAAGACACTTTCCAGACGGATCCTCTCTCTCTTCACATATCAGTGGTGCACTTCAAAAACACTGTAGCTATTATCATCTACTCTCCAGTTTCTCCAGGGTTGACTTTTAGTGCACTGGTTCAGAATTGCTGTGCTCCTGACAGACTGAGGAGCACAGAGGAGGAGAGTTCCTAACTTGGTATCCCCCAAAACAGACTCAGTTCATATGCACCAAAACTATGGGAGCTGAAAAATTCACAATAAATAGAAATGTTCAGGTTATCCACTCTGTAACATCTGCATCACACTGTTTTGTACTTGTGAACAAAAACTCTTAACAGATGTTCCCATATATATGAGTGCTTCTGTAGAGGCAGTTAATACTGCTTAGAAAGGCTAGCATAATGCACTAGCCATAAGAGAAAATGGAAAATAAAAGTTTTAATAGGTGGTACTTAAGATACTCTTCAATGTATTAGCTCAGAAAAATAATCTTTAGAATCTTCTTCTAGATTTTTTTTAAAAATAGTAATTATCATGCAATAATGGTAAAAATTATTGAGGAAATTAATTTAAAGGTAATTATTTTAAGTGTTATACAATTATACTTCTACAGCTAGAAAAGATATACTACAAATAATTAAGAAAGCACACAACTTTGGGAACTCAGCTGTTAGTAACCCAGAAGCTGATTTCATCACCTCTGATTTCTCCTCTTCCTCTCAATTGTACATCTTCTATTCTCAGAATTTAAGAAAATGGAGCGAAAAAAGAGGTACTTAAAAGTCTAGTTCTGTGATAGAAATGTGAAACTTCCTTTTCAATATGAAATAATAAAAGGGTAAGGAAAAAAACTAATTTAGCCAGAAGACTGTATCATTTACCTTGGCGTAACTTCTGGTTCTGGCTGTTCTCATGGGATTTAGTAGGTGTGCTGGAGGTTTCACAGAAGGAGAAAACCCAACAGGATCGCTGTATGAAATAATTCTGAAAACATTGCTTTTTTCTTTCATTTCATTCCTGTTGCATTTTATGCTTTCACAACATTTTAGTTGTTTTGACCCTTTTGATACTGTGCCACATTGCAATAAAAAGAGATGCATTTCTTGGTGAGGAAATGACAAAACCGTGGCAGCTTCACACACCGGTTGTTAAAACAGAGTTGATGAAACATTCTGTTTGTTGTTTGGTAGCTTAGCTACTTCATCAAGCATTCTGCTTATTTCCCCTCATTACTGGAATTATGCCTTTCAGCTACAGAGAGACCAAGAACATTAATATATGATTTAGGCAACAAGAATATTAAAAGTGTGTGTGAATGAAATACTGACTAGGCTAAAAAGAAAATGCGGCAATGCTGAGCATCCTCATTCCCCTGGTACATCATACGGATCTTACACACAGTTTTAAGGATGCATGTTCAAAACAAAGAACAAGGCCCATTTTTTTTTTTCCTTATTAGAAGATGCTGTACACAGCCTTTCCACCTGGAAAACAAGCAAATTCATGAAAATTCTGCATATTTTAAGTCTCTTGAATGATACAAGGAATAAAATTTCATTTTAGAGTTTCTTGATCTTTCGTTTGTGTTACACACTAGTTTAGCCATTACATTTCGGGATTTTTTTCCAACTTATTGACTGCAACACCCCTGAACCTTAAGGAAAACAAAAATCACACACACACACCCCGAAAGCAGTAAACACATTTCAAAGCATCTGAGAGCATCATTCCATGATGAACACAAAGAAGACCATATGTCTGAATACATAGACACATAATGGACATTATTAATATAGGACCGAACTACAGGAATAAGAAAACTTAATGTGACATAACCCCTTCCTCCCAAATAATCTGATGAAAAACATGGTTGACTTTTAAAATTGAAAGTCAAAGCATTTTTTTAAAGCTTTGAGTGGGTAGCTTTACTTTTTTCTGAGTATTTTTCTTTTTTATTTCTAAAAGATGAAGCATAAGTGAAGTGATTTCTGTCTCATGGACTTTTGCTTTTTATGTTAAGAAACCAGTCTCAACACTGCCAAGTAATAACTTAAAAAAAAGAAAAAGAAATCCTGAGCATTCAAATTTTCAAAGCATGGATAAGTAAAATGAATCAGAATTGTCATCACTGCTCCTGCTAAAGGTAATGGTAAACAAAACTCCCACAATCCTTAAAGAGATAAAATTAGACCAATACTGAGAGTTTCCATTCCTGTGAAGCAAAAAAGCACAACATCACCAATATTTTTGCTATAAATCCAAAGCTGATAAAAAGAATCTGTTACGCTTTTCCTGGTATGTTCAGGCATAGAAAAGAGAACACGGTTGGGCCAGGGAAAATACCACCTTTTCCACAAGCAGCAGGGAACAATTGTGGAAGGATAGTGCTCCAAGGAAAGCACAGATCCTGCTATCATTTCAGACCTTGATGAAAGAAAAATATACAAGTCTGGCACAGTGACAAAATATATGAGACACCTAGGTTTTAAGGATTTTTGTCAGCTATTCCATGTGTGTAGCTATGATAAGATATACAGATGGAGAACACAATGCTAAAACATGATGAGTGAAGATGAGCTTTAATTAGGGTTAAAACATGGAGATGGTCTGGCAAGTATACAATATTACAAGAAGATTAGTTTTATGATTTAATAGATTGCTGTTTCACCCAGGAGGCTGTCCTTGCTCTAAATAGCACTCTCCAACTAATACTGTATATATATACACACACACACAAACACATGTGTCTGTATGTATTAATATGTAAATTATTTCTTTTCTCCTTCCGAATAAAAATAACGTTTTCTCTAGCTACTCTTAACTCTGAATTTCTTACAGACCTCATGACAGAAGTTTGCCTGGAAAACAGACTTAGAAAACATAAATCTTTAAGCTTTGCATTCCTTTAAGAAAGCTAGTGAACAAAGCTGTGATAGAGATGGACAAATAGATAGAAAAGAGTGTTACAGAAAACAGAGAGGAAGTTGTGGATGAGGAAAGAGAAAGATCATTAGTCAGATAAGCAAGGAGTATAATAGCTGTGAATGACCCTAAAAACAAGGAAAAGTGGTCTGAATTGAAATAGCTCTGAATTGGGAGCCAAAAGATGGATCTGAGGAATGCAGATATTATTGAAGAGGTAGTAAAAGTAAATGAGATTAATACTGAAAGCTGTAGTGCTATGGGTTTGATTGACAGGCAAGGATGGTGCAATTCCATCACTATGAGGAAAAAATATAGAATTTGGAAGGGTACAGGAGAAAATTAAATTCTGGATGGATAGACAGGCTTTAGGAAACCAGATGCTATAGAGGTTATGGGGGGGGGGAGTAAATCTGAAAGGATGGGTATAAATTGGTTCTGGAAATATAATTTTCAGATTACTGCATTGCTTGAGAATGTATCCAGTAATAGTACTTAGTGTTACAAAGATAGATTGCTCAAGTAAGGCTTACTGTGTTGTTGTATCTTCCTTGATTTTTCTGGGAAGCAGAAGTCGTCTAAAATTTATCCTAGAATAAATATCCTTCTTTCCAATTGC
The DNA here is from genome assembly GCA_013398015.1 of Oreocharis arfaki. Classification (NCBI taxonomy): domain Eukaryota; kingdom Metazoa; phylum Chordata; class Aves; order Passeriformes; family Paramythiidae; genus Oreocharis; species Oreocharis arfaki. Next base: position 507,722 of record VZRR01010716.1, on the reverse strand, counting down.
ACTTGGATATCCTAAGAAACAAAGCATATTCACAGGCTTGCTACCTACCTTTCCTCTGAAAACCTTTTCAATAAATCACCTAAATCCAACTACGCAAGTCTGGTTGCACCAGAAACATTAAGTCTGAGAAAATCAGCTTCTGAGTAGAAGAAAAAAAGATTAAATTTGTATCCCAGCAGAATGAGCAACCGTTTGAGTTCTCATTCATCAGCTGGTCAATCAAACAGACACACAGATTCATTTCAATAAATTAGCTCTGTAGCAGCCTGAAAGAAGTCACAAAGTACTTTTCTATCCATCTGGGGATTCAGACATCTGAGAAAATCAAGGTACAGTGGAAGACATAGGGAGTAATAGAGAAAGAGAAAAAAAATGAAAGGAGAAAAAAGTACCTATTAGATATAAACCCTTAGAAACAAAGCATCATGAGTTGCAATGCTCACAAAACAACTTCTTCCTTTAGAAGATTCTCCCTTTGAGGTGTGTATAAAAGAGAAAACAAAGGAAAATATCTGTTACTCTATGAGCTGGTTTTCAGTCTCCAATGTAGATGACTTAGATCAATTTCAGATACATCAGAGTTCAGGTTGACTCACTGTGTATCCAGCACGTTTATATTGTGTACTTCTACTGCTTAAAGTTTCCCTTTGCCTTGAATGTTTCATGTACTGCATGAGACAAGATTCCAGTCTAGGTATTTATGGTAGGTGTAGCCTAAAAATTCCAGTCCCCTTGTGCTCACCCTGAGAACCTGTGCAGAAGGCAGGTCCAGTCCCACTGTCCTCATTTCCCCAATACCCCCTTGCTGTCCTTTTATCACCTACTAAAGTAGCCTGTTAGTAGTAAATAGTTCTTAGGTATAAATGAAGGAAAACCTTAGAAGCTAAGAAAAGGTGTTATTCTATGAGCTGGGGTGGTATTGCCAAAATACCCAGATGTGCTGATTAAACTCTTCTGTAAAAGACCTCTGCAAAGTTCAGTAACCCGGCTAGCCAAGCAAATTTTGACAAACATTGCATTGTACAGAGCCTAAAGAAGCTTCAAGTTCCTTATCTTGATAGAGAAACTGCAAAATCCATATAACTCCACCCAGTTGTTTTTCTGTTTTTTTTTTTCATTTATAAAATACAATCTTTATAACAAATTGAATTTTAATTTACTTGTAACATTAATAGATGTTTCCTGGTTACAGTTTACGTATAAAATATGCACAGTATCACACATTTGTATGCCCAATCCTCTGTATATACATTTTTCAGTGACTAGGAGCAAAATCCTCTGCAGAGTAATGAATTAGCAATCCAAAGATAAGGAATCAATGCAGTTAAAATGACTGAACATATACTTAATGATATTCTCATGATCCAGATCTCGTATTTGGAGAAACAGAAAAATTCTATAAATTCCTTGATGAAGTTTAGGACATTTACGGGTCAATAAATGATGAGTGCACTTCCACTTCAGTCAAGCAAATACTAGAAACAAAGATTGGCATTGTGGAATGAACTTTGTTTCAGTTCAGCAGCTACATATTTACACTAAAACCAGCATTCTGCATCCTCACTGATTTTATTGAGACTTAGCAAAATAAGCTTTGATTTATATTTAGATTCTAATGAAGGTAATCAGATATTGTTATTACTGTGTCTGGAATGCACAAAGGTATTCTTTCATATTCCAAAAATCCCCTCCCGCACTGTGCACTAACACAGCACTCAATTTGCTCTTTTGGATGTCTTCCTTGGCGGTGGGGAAAGTACTTAGAGGTAGAAGAAGGGTAGGGAAGACAAGGCTGGAATTTTTTTAGCCCTCATGTGTTACACCTTTTGAGGGTGTTATAAGGGGATAGGATTAACATGCACATCACTGCAGGTTTCAGGAATCAGATAACATCTTTACAGGTTTTATGGGACCTTTTGGGCTTCCCAGCTATCATGTAAAATTTCTATGCAGCTATGTCCTGCATCAGTCTTGAAAGAATAAAGTAAATTTTTTTTCCTATTCTAGGTAAGGGATGTGGATTAAGAGTTTCCCTTCATTTTCTAACAGTTTACTTACTCAATATTTATATACCCCTGTTTTACCCTGCCAGCTGGGCTGTAGAACAAGTCTGTTTCTTCTACACAGTTAATTTTCAATAATACTCTGCAATTTATAATTTTGTCGTTCATCTCTTACTGGCTTAAGCCTGCAATTTCCACCCTAAACTAACTCTGCAGCCATTCTTAAATCCACCTCATTCTGAAATACAATTCCAGTCATAAAACTACAGCTGAGAGAAAAAATACTGTTTAGTTATATCGTGCTTTACATGAAGACTTGAGGGCTGGGATTTTGGAAAGCTTTTAGTGGCTTCTAAACCACAGAGAACAAATCAGTTTCCACACATTACATCTTCTTGTGTCTGACTTTTACGAGACGGTGATGTGATGATGCCCAGTGATGTGGTTTTGTAGTTTCTGGCTGACACCTAGATTTGCAAGGACATGAGCCAAGATTTAGTTAGTGTCAGCTATAGCTGGTAATAATAAAAATGCACTTGCTAGCACTTCTGGGCAAGGTATGGTGCCTTGCCTTAGAAGCTGGTGACTTGGTGTACATTTGAATTTATGTGGAACTATCACCAAACTAAAACTTAGTGCTCCTTTCCCTTCTCTGCTCTGCTGTTCTCTTCATCCATGTGGTGCACCAGTCTCACCTCATCCTGATGCCTTCTTGTGCTAGCAGAACACTGAGTAAACAGGGGTAAATATTTTGATGTCTGAAACTCAAATTCAGAGGCTCAGGGTCTGGTGCAATCAAATCATTGCTCCAGGAGAATGGCTCACATTTGACAGAGCTTCACCTTGTCCAGGGGATGTGCAGGATGGCAAAAGAAGAATTTCTTTGTCTATAAAACAGTTTCATTGTTCTGAAATATTTGTTGTTACATTGTTAAATATTTCATTATTGAAGCAAAACTGAAGCTATTTTATTGAAATTTTAATGGATTCCTTATTTTGCCTGCTCTGGCCAGCAATTCGCATTTATTTAAATCTATCACACATCTCATGAAAATGGCTGTTAAAATTTTTATCCAGAGTGCAGAATTTTGCCACCAACAAAATCAGCATTTTTTTCTTCTTCTTTTTTCTTTTTTTTTTTAGTTTGTGGTGCAATAATATGTTCTAGTGGTCTGAAGACCAAAGGACTCATTGAGTACTATAACCAGGCTTGTGCATACAATGTTATACAAATACTTAGTTCACTGAATTAGCCCTCAGAGTTATCCAACATTTCAGTTTCAAGATTCCATGTATGCTACAAAAGGCACTGCAGCTTGAACCCATCTCACATTGTGGTTACTTCGGATTTGTGTCCTCCTCCTCCTCGTGTACCGAATAAATTTGTTGCAAGATTTCTCAGTTATGAAAAGCAGTCTAAACACGAGTCTTTTGAGGTAAAAAATCTACATTTTACTAAGAGAATTTACTTTGAAGGATTCACTGATATTACAGAATGACAGCAAGAGCAGAATTTGTCCTTTTGTCTAAGAACTTATAAGAACTGAAACTCTTTGTGATTTTAATCAAAGAGCAAAAGTATTAACGAAGGTCTTACCCATTTTACTTTTGTAAGGAGCTTGGGCTTTAAGTGTTAAGTATCTAAAACTACAAAAGTGTCATGGAAATTAAACTACTGTGAAAAAACATGGTGCAAAGGGCTTTCTCTGGGTTTTGGGCGGGTTTTTTTTTCCCTTTTTTTCTCTTGCCCCAAAAAACTGTCTACTGATTAAGAGCTTTCTGAATATTTATGAGCTTAATCTTAGTTTATAAGGGGGAAATTAGTATTAGACTCCAAGGGCCAGCTTCCACACTCAGTTATATCACTTCATCCCAATTTAGAGATTGTTCATAACTCATCTGAAACTAAAAAGAAATCAGACTTGTACAATGGTGTTTGAAGAATCAGTATAATACACAAAGGACGGAGGACAGGATTTAGGAAAAAAATAAAGGAATTAATTAATTAAAAATAATAAAAAGCTAAGTGGGCTTATCCATAAAGTGAATAGAATTCTATACTGGAAGATGCAAATGTGAATGCTGATGTCACACCACTACATTCTCCTATCTCTGCACTCAAAACCCGGAATTGTCCGGAAACACCTACCTATTCCTTTTTTAAACGGCTGCTTTATTGCAATTATAACAAAACCATGGACTTCAACCCGTCAGGAAAGGTAGATAATTAATACTTCCTACAGTGCATGACAAACAGGGCCATTTTGGGATGCGACAGGAAGTGAAGAAGAAGAGAAATGAAGGAATTATGTTTGTTTGCCCAATTAGTTAATTCTGTTCCCCAAAAGGCACTTTACCACTTTTTAATTGCAATTACAGACACACCTAGGCTGGCATCTTCCACAACCACTAATTTCAATGTTTGTAAATTTCCCTTGTCTGTAAATTTCTACTTTTTATGAAGACAGGATGACACGGGAGCTTCATGTTCGGTTGCTCCGTAAAGACAAGGGTTTAGAATTCGAATAGAAATCTTGCTTTAGTCTTAACTGATGAAAATGGTATGGCTGCCTGTAGGTTTTTGAAGAGAATTCTTGTCTGCCGCAATTTTAAAAGTTTAAAATCCAAGTGAATCAACTCTTGTTCTCAATAAAATGGCAATATGCAACTGAAAAAGTCCCATGGAGCAGCACCTACAAAGTTTTTAACATTCGTGTTAGATACATTGTGGTGAAAACCATATCTATACACAAAACAGCACCTCCAGAAGTATAAAAATATCCTACAGTTCCTACTGCCGTAGCCATTAGCAAACAGTCTTGGGGGATGGTTGTGAAAAGAGATCATTATATTAGCAAGGACTGATGTCTACATTAGTAGGTAGAAAACACAAAAAGGGTAAAATTCAGTTTTTTAAGAGTCATTGTATTGTACCCCTTATTTTTTACCTGATGTTCCCAATGACAACTAACCTCGCTGGCCTATCCCGGATAAACTCCACCTCCTGAAACTGGGCCCTCAGAACAAAATGAATTTGTTCCAATGACTGACAGTGTTTCCATGTAAAACACAAGTGTTTTGCTATTAGTAGCCAAATATGTTTGCAAATACTTCTAACAGCTGTTTTAAAAAATACCAGTGATGAGCAACCTATTTTATGTTCCTTGTTTCAAAAGTAACCAGTGTCACAGATGCAAAAGCTTCTTTTTTCTTTCTCTCACCATTTCACTTTTGTGTTCACTAAGGTGGTGACAGATACACATAAGGATGATTTGTAATTAAATTAAAATCAGCAACAAAAGGTGTGTAAAATGCATTTACTCCAAAACAATAAACAAGCACATGATTAATTGCTTGCAATATGCCTACCCTTGATGTGTGAAAATAAAGATGATGCAGCACCTGATCACCTTCAAATCAATTCAACATCCACCTGGTAGAAAAGCACATCATTTACTGCTGATTTAGACAGGTTCCATAAAAGAATTTCCAAGACCTCTGCTGGAAATGCACCAGAACAGAAAAAAAATTATATCCGTTTAATTCTTCCTCCTCTAGTACGATGACTTAGACCGATTTCCACAGAAGGAAAATATCCCCCAAATGTCTATAATTCAAACGATGTGGTAGAGAAAAATGTAGAACACATAACTACTCATTTTTAGGCACTCTGATAACAGAGAAATATAATCACCATTGGCACAGTGTATATCTTTTGTTATGATTTGCCATAATTTCCTGTGTATTCACAGAATTATGCTCACACAAACCACAAAGACATAAAATATAGAATAGCCCCTTAGCAATGGCATCTAATTTCAGTGACATTGTGTTTTGAAGCCCTGAGCACTCTCTTGTACTGCACTGTAAGGCTTATTAACTGCACAGAGTATACTATTATGTGCACAATGAAAATAAAGAGGGAAAGGTGTGGTAATAACAAATACCATTCTTCCTGTGTGCAAAATTCTATTACTCCGCTAGTAAGTTCAAAAGTGTAAGAGTCCACCCTACTTACTTTTTTTGGATGCCCAGAATATTTATGGAGGAAACTTGGATTACTGCTGATTTTCTTTTTTTTTACTGGAGAAGCAGTTCCATTTCAGTGGTGAGTGATGATAATACAGATCATCTGAAAGCTTGTTTAGGTTTAATTCTTCATGGTATTCATCTAAAATATGTTGCTGTCAAAGCAATAGTTTACACTAGATTTCAGTAGGGTTGCAAGTCAAAATCTATATTCAATAGATTTGGGAAAATACTTTTTTCCCACACAGATCTTATAGATACGGCTGGAATGCCAGAAACTTGAGATTTCAAGGTGTGAACAACTGAATATGAAGCAATGTAACAGTGCAATTCACAGTAAATTGAACAAACTAGGTTTTCTAGCAGTGCTAAAATATTTACACCCCCTCCCCACCACATCTGTGCTCTCTCTTTACATCTCGCACACAGACATGTCACCCTTTTGCAAATGGATGTAGAGAATAAAGAAGAAAGGGGAAGTCAAGTCACTAGCTTCTAATTTTGTTTTCTTCTAGTAGCCATGGGCTGGCTATTAAGGGTTTAATAGCAAAAAGATAAACATGCAAATGTTCATATAATAGGATTTCACCTTCAATCCTGCATGATGTCATATGAATCAAACTATCTGTATTTGTAGCTTTTATTACGACTTCACAAATGCAGGAAAAAAAGTAAATTGGTATAAATAGAACTAATACCTAGGGAAAAAAAAAAAAAAAACAAAGAAAAATTTAAAAAAAACCCCACATCTTGCTAAATATGAAGACTTAAGATATGAAGACTAGCAAAGGTAGCAATCCTTTCATTCCTAAGCAGAACATGAAAGCTCAGCCAAATGGAGGGAGATAACTTACACTATTGGTGATGTTAATATCTGCTTAGCTCCTTGGAGATTGGTTGCATTCTTTTCCTATCAGATGACCACTCGAGTTTCACAGACTGCTCTACAGCTCTTTTTTACAATAGGGAGCATTCTGCCCAAGCCCTGGCAAGTTGTCATTGATTGTTTCAAATGTTCTGTATTCAGCTATTCACGGAATGATTCACTGGCTTTTCAAAGCGTAAGCCAGCCTGGTGTGTCAAATATGCTTCTGAAGATAAAGGCATTTGTAAATGTAAAGGCATCTGTAAACGCAAAAGGTGCTTAACTGTGTATGCAGCCTTTACAAAGCACAGGCAGCAAGCGTGAGGCTGCTCCCGGTGAGAAAGAAAATAATTCAGCATCGCTTTTCCTCTCTCTGAATTCAGATTGCAAAATAAAGATTTAGTAGACTCCCACATAATGAAGTTAGGAATTTTAACAATACATCATCTCTGGCCTACTACTATTTCTCTATTTTCTGCACCACAGAAATGTTAGCACTGTGTCTCCCAAGGAGCTATGATCCCTTTACAGTGTGAAAAGTGTATAAATACAGGGGCTGGGAGGCCTCAGTGGGCAAACCTACTGGCAACAAAACAATAAACACTCTGGCATATATTTACAGACACAAAACCCTGGCTTGCATTTGAATTAATTTATTCAGAAAAAGGAAAAGAACCAAAGGTTTGTGTGGAGGAAAAGGGCACAGAGAACCTAACATTTCAATACTTAATAACTCCTTAAAATTTCCCTTGAATCATGATTCTATTGTCTTCTCACTTAATTCTTGTATTTCCATATCTCTTACCCACAATTCTATTCCTTTTAGAAAGGGAGAAGGAAAAGCATCAAATTGTGAAGGTTGCAAAAGGCCTCTAAGGTTACTGAGATGAACAATTAACCCAGAACCACCACGTTCACCAGTAAACCAAGTGCCACGTCCACACACCTTTTGAACAATTCCAGGAGTGGTGATTCCACATCTTCCATGGGCAGCTTTTTCCAGCGCCTGACCACCCTCTCAGTGAGGAAATTTTTCCTAATACCCAATCTAAACCTTCTCATCCTGCCACTTGTTACCCAGAAGGCTGATCCCCACATCACTATAATCACAGAATCGTTTAGGTTGTGACAAACATTTAAGACCATTAAGTCCAACCAGTAACCCAACACTGCCAAGCCCACCACTAAACCACGTCCCTCAGTTCCACATCTACTGTCTTTTAAATACATCCAGGGTTAGTGACTCCACCACTGCCCTTGACTGCCTGTTCCAACGCTTCACAACCCTTTTGATGAAGAAATTTTTTTTCTAATATTCAATCTAAAGCTCTCCTAAGCACAACTTGAGGACATTTCCTCTCATCCTATTGCTGATTACCTGAGAGAAGACAGCAACGTTCACATGCCTACACCCTCCTTTCAGGGAGTTGTAGAGGGTGATAAGGTCTCCCCTGAGCCTCTTTTTCTCCAGGCTAAACCCTCCCAGCTCCCTTGGCCTCATAAAATTTGTGCTCCAGACCCTTGCCCTGCTTCATTGCTCTTCTCTGGACACACTCCAGCACCTCAATGTCTTTCCCATAGTGAGGAGCCCAAAACAGAACACAATTCAAGGTGTGGCCTCACCAGTGCTGGTCACAAATCCAAGCTGGCAGGGCCTGCTTCCCTGATTATCCTGTACACTCAAGATGTGATGGCACTCAAGACGATCTGCTCCATGACCTTCCCTGTCACAAAGGTGAAGCTAAGAGGCTTGTAATTCTCCAGATTCCCCATCCAGCCATTCTTTTCGATGTGCATTACATTTGCCAACCTCCAGTCAACTGGTATGCCCTCCCAGTTGAGCAGGGCTGCTGGTAAATTATTGAAAGCAGCTTGGTAAACTGTTCTGGCAGTTTCCTTGGCACTCTTGGGTGGATCCCATCTTGCACCATAGACTCATGTGCATTTAAGTGGTGTAGCAGATCTCAGTAAAAAGGATATATTTTTTTCCACCCCATGCAGCTCAACTGAAAAAAATTAGTTCTTCTTCCTTAGGAATAATGAAGAAAAAGTGAGTGTGCACTGTGGGGTTCTTGTAGTGAAGAAGGAGCACAAAAATGCCCAAAGCGACTCTTAAGTTTAAATAAAACATGGTGTTAGCATGTTAGCTCTTTTTCTCACTGACTTGTGGAACTGTGTGTTGCACTGTAACTCAGAAAGCTCCACAGTGATATTTCACAGCTTTATGAGTCTCCCCAATCTTGTAAGTTACGTGTGAAATAGCAGATCATTTGGAGTTGAGAAAAATGAGTGCAACGGGGGAGGGATCAATTGGTATACAATGCATATTTTAAGTTTGGTGGTACCTCTTATTAAAGAAAAAAGTGGTGCTAGGAGGACATAAATATACATATGTGTAAGTGGACCCGAAACAGACCACTCACAAAGTAGAAGAACAAGTTGTAGAATTGTTGCACTCTCCAAGAAAAGACAGAAACCTCTCTTAAATAGGAAATCATTAAACTGAAAGATCAAGAAATAGCACAAGCACAAAACACTGCATAGAGGGAATTCAAGGCAAGTAATAGTCAATGCGTACAAATTAGGTGGCACAATGGATTCTGCCTACAGTGAAGAACTTTGTTATACCCACGCCTACTTTCCAACTTCCCTGGAAAAATCAATACCATTCTGCAGTGTGTGAATGGATTGTATAGGGATGGCAAACACTTGCTGAGCCAAATGGAGAATGCCAATGAGGCTCCAGTTTGTTTTGACACACCACCCAGTCACACCATTGAAGAAATAGGCACAGAATTTGTCATTGTAAAAAAAAAACTTTGGGGAATGAAAAAATGCACGTTACAGTCCTGTTGGCAGTGCTAGCAGATGGCATGAAATTGCCACCATATGTGACTCCAAAGCGTAAAACAATGCCGAAGGAACAGATGCCTACTGGAATAATTGCTAGGTGTCAAAACCAGGATGGATATCTAAAGACTTAATGAAGGATTGGCTGAATGTTGTCTGCAATAGGTGACCAGGTGTGCTATTAAACTGAAAGGAGAAATGCTTGTCCTAGACACATTCAAAGGGAACCTACCACTAGCAAAGTGTAATATCAGAGAAGTTAATTCTGTTCTCTGGTCATGATGGGACATCATTCACAGCTGCAGGTGGCCCCACATGTTAGCAAACAAGCCCTTTGAAGACTGAAGTCTATTCAAAACAGCTCTGGAGACACCATCATGCTATAATTCCTAGAGAAAATAATGAAGCTGAGCACAGCAGATTTAGACAGAACAATACTGGAGAAACACAGAAGCTGCAGTTGAAAATTTTAAGAAACTCCATATTTCATTTTTCATGTTGGAATCAAAGGCAATTTGCTTGAGTTAAAAGAATTTAAGAGCAGGGAAAACTCTGAAAACGAACAAGAAGGTGCACATGAGCAGGCACCAGAATTGATGGAAATGAAGAAGGATGAGACATGTAATAAACATTTCTTGTTTATAACCTTCTATTTTGGGTGGAAAGAGATGTTGTCTCCTATTCAAACCTGTCATCTTTCCTGGCTGATGCAGTAGGTGACTCTGATGCTTAGTCTCAGCATCACAACTGCAACTGCACCAAGAGGGAGGTCAGAGCTGCCCTGCAGAACCCCTGCGTGTCATGAATTAGGACCAGCCACACGTTTGGGGAAGAGACAACAGTGTGTCTTTTCCACTAGCTCTAATTTTGTGTGAACTGGTCAAACTCAGTTGAAAACAACTACATTATCAGAGCACCTCTGCCTTTCAGACTAAAGACAATAGCTCAGACCTACATCTCACACAACAGCTCACATTTTTGAACCATGGCCTCATTTTTTCTAAAAAGCCAAACCCACGCAACCAAAAAGCAACAACAACAAACCCCAAAACAAAACAAAAACCAACACCGCCCCCCAAAAACCCACACATATCTGCAACCAACCAAACAACCAATTCCAGCCATATAAAGTGTCTCTCCACACAGGCAAAAAAAAATTCAGTCAGAAAATATTTCTATGGATTTGTCGTGTGTCCTCCTAGATCTTGGCCTGCCATTTGCATCCTTTTTTTTTCTTTTTTCTCCCTGAACACAGGATTGCACTAGTGGCTAGGTGACTTTGAAATGTCTTGGGTTTTAAATCAACAAAGCACATGAGAATACAATTTTGTGCTACTTCTCTATAAATATATCTAGACAGGTAGTTATAAACTCACAGGACCCCTTGCAAAACTTCAAAGCCTACACACACTACTGAGTTGCTTTTTCTTCTTACAACATTCAGAGGCATATCAGTTTAAACATTCTGTTGTGATAGTAGGCATTTCTGCATGAAAAAGCTTCAGCATGAAGAAGTGCCTAACAAGAATATAATCGAGTCTGCATAAAGAGATCAACTGCTCCCTGCCATGCTTAATGTAGTCTACATTTTGTTAATGATAGTTTCTCCCAGAAGCATCTAAAATTTCTGAATTTAAACACAATTTTATTTGAAATTTTAGGACCTGAGGAGATTGACACAGCTCTTGCTCAGTTCTGTTGGAGTAGCACTGGGAGCTGGTTCCTCATTGCTGCTTATAGAGCATCCATTTTTAAGAGTGTGCTTTAAAAGATGATTCTGGAGCTGGAAGAGTTTTAAATAGATTAACTGGGTATTTGTGTCTTTACAACTTCCCAGTAGCTACACTAATTTAGGAGTAAATCTTTCTTGGACTGAATTACTTCATCCTCAGCTGCATCGTCATGAGGACTGAGGCTTCTCTCGGTAATTAAAGGAGCAGAGTCAGTGCCCAGACAACACCTGAGTAGAGTGATACAAAAACACCTTAGTGGCACCTTTGTCCACACATGCTTTTGGTGTGCTTCTTACTCCATGACATTGCGTGCCAAACTCAGTCTGCAATATTTTAAATTTAGTTCTTGGATCTAAAATTTAAGATGAAATGAAGTGGCACAATCATTTAGCCTTCTGACAAATAACTTCAGCATTTGCACATGTTGAAAAATATGAAGTTGCTATATTAAAGTTAATTTAAATTTATCTTCAATATGGCTCATATTTATCACCTTTTATGACATATCTGTGTGAAATAACTGTACCTTGGCTTCTTAAATATTGCAAAGGAAAGATGTTTAAATTTACAGCTCCCGCAGAAACTTTAATTCTATTCCCCAATGTGCATACTTTTTAACAAGACCTTTCAGAGCACAATCACATGCAGCACTTATGAGGGAAACAGACTGCTAGCTACTGCACATTGTGAGATTTATTGGGAGTGGGCTGGGAATAAGTGTTGCTTAGAAGGTGGTAAGTACCAGTTGTTTAAATAGGTAAAGCAATACCCCATTTCTAGCTTCCTGAGAAATGATCTCCACTTTAGGGTCAATTTTATATTAAAAAAAATAATTCTACTGAAATAAAATTTCAGGCAAGATAAACAGGTTCTTGGTTGCCTTCTCTATCTGTGGAATATATGGAGGATATAAAACCTATCTCTCCCAAACAAAAGAGGTTTCAGCACACTGGAAAACCGAAAGCAGTGCAGCCCAGTGTCTCAAGGTTACTTCTGCAAATATTATTAGCCCTAGCCCTGACTCTGTAGCTTTGTTTGCCCAAAGGAGATAATCTACTTATTATAAAGAGTTTAATATTTCTCTGACAGAATTGACAGGACAAATACTTAGTAGAAAGATTCCTTAAGTGCAATGTGAGATCACCATGAGATGGAGTGTGATGTGTGTGTCCTACAAAAGGATGAACATAGGAGCTACTGACAGTGGAATATTAATATTTATGAATTATTTCTTCAGGCTTCCATGTGCAGCTAGTGTTCTAGGGCCAAAGTTTCATTTTTCTTGTACTAGAATTACTTACAGATGAGAAAAAATTTCACCCCTCCAAAACTGTATTCACCCTTAAACTTCCACTTACCTTACAGTGGTCTGTGGAGAAAGAAATATGGGTCTCAGTCTTGTTTCCAGTCTGTGTAAAATCTATTGCAAATGAGTCTCGGTGGGCCAGTCAAATAGCCAAAAAATGAATTAGCATGGAGACAAAGGATGTCTATGAACATTAAGTTAGTAACAGGGTTTTTTTCAGAATAAATAAGCATATGGTAGATCAGCATAACAGAGGCTTCAGTGTTGTATCACAGCAGACACGTGCAACTCAAGGAGATTCCTAACAGACTTTGCAATGAATGAAGACTTATCCCCAGAGAAAATAGTATAGTCAAGATCTCACAAGATTTCACAAAGAAATCATTTATGCCAATTGAAAACATGAATCGGAAGATACATGTCTTTGTTCTTTCAAAACTAAACATCAAAACCCTTTCATCTGAGAATGGTGAAACAAAATGCTCCAATTCTTAAAGGAAAAAAAAATCATAAATCAATTTTTAAGACTGAACATTTGAACAGATTCAGAACAAATTATTTTCATTAACCTTTTTTTTTTTTTTGTTTGCAATCATTTACTTCCAAATGCTGCTTAAGTTTAGCCATAAGCATTACAGACACTGCTGATCACTCCAGCTTGGTTGGTGAGGAGTATCAAAAGCAGGATCTATAGCTACAAGGTTTTGTTCAGTTTTTTCCAAACCACAGGAACAAAACCACAAAGCCAGCGTAAAAATATTCTCATGGTGGTTCCTATTCTGCCGTTATGGGACCCTAGACCTGCAGGCTTCACAATTTCCCCCAAAAATCCAGCTGGTCTGCAGGAGCAAGCCCCAGGTGTTGGGAAATAGAATGTGTGGCAACATGGAGATGAAGCTTCTGTTGGAAGGCAGTGTTGTAGCCCAAATTTACAGGAATAGGTATGTACGGATTGAAAGCAGGGAAAAGAAACACTTTGTGATCCCAGCTTGTGAGCGCGCAGCAGAAGAGAGGAAAAGCTGGAAGGCAAATTGCAGAAGATGGTATTTGTGCAGACTCTGTAGTGTCATTGGGAAAGTAGCAGATCCCAAATGAGGTAAGTGGCTATAGTCTGCAGGGATGAACTATGGAGCAATCCAAGCTTTCAGGAGCCAGGGATTGCTCGTGGAGAAGGGGGAGGAAAGGATTGCAGCAAACTACCTTCTCTGTGTGACAGGCCTGATGCAGACCTGAAGGCTTCTACCAACAGCAGAAGCCATGTCATCGAAATTTGGAAAGCATTGTTCCAACAGGACAGTACCTTGGGTTTTTGCAGAGCTCTAAACTCTGGGAGTCAGTTCTGTATTTGCCACAATAGAGCTTGGACTTTATGACCTTGAGATCGAGCTGTAAGGCTCCCAGAAATACCAGAAGTAGATAAACATGTTACTTCTCAGCATTGCAGATGTTTTTCTGTCAATTGTCACTGAGCTATTTTCTCAGAAAACGCATTGAAGTGTCAGTGCTGTCTGCAAACCTCAGTGAAAACATCAGTCACTCTAATTAAAGAGCATCCAGAAATTTTTTTGCCGTATATACTGTTGACCATCAAAGAATATACTGGAGAAGACAGCGGCCGGCTGTTGGGATGATGCTGTTAAAAAACTGAAACCTGGCAAATATTGACATCTTATGCTTTTGGCAGAAGTTACTGTTCCAAATTCATCCATGTATTAAATATTTATCCATAAAGCTAAAGAAGAAACAAGAATCTTAGGACAGTATTAACAAGACAACATGGAAGTAAGAGCCCAGTTAAAGAGAAGTACTCTTAAAGAGAAGATCTTGCTGAGAATTTGTTTCAGAGGACATGTTGCCAAAACAGATTTGCCATACAGTTTAATACTTACCACTCTATGCTTCGTTCTCCATCTCCAGATTTTCGATACCTGGTGGCAGTGGCGCTTGGGTTTTGTCTCTTCCTCACTTATGCCACTGGAACAAATCAGTCCTTCACCTTTTCCACCATCTGCTGAGCATGTGTTATCTAACAAGAGCATGGTGAATATCTGGGAATGACAGCACTGAAATGATATTTATAAGGAAAAGAAAACCTCCTGTTCTAGCACCGAGACAGTATAATAATAACAACGACCTTCAATGCCCAAGCTAAAGGATCAGAAATTTGGAGAAAGCATGGATATAACATTATCTCATTTGACTGACGTCTGCAAGTATCGAAATAAAAGGCAATGCCATTCCTGTCATAGCAAATCTAAATCCAACTCAGTGAGCTGAATGCCTTTCAAACACCCGAATCAACAGAACATACGACTGGGATAATTAGATGCCGTTAGCTTTCCTTGATCCATTTGTTTGGAGGATGATTTCTCTAAAATGCTTACATCAGCCTTCCCATCTACCTTCTCTTCGCCACATTTTTTCCCAGACTAGGCAAATTATACGATGTAGAACAGACACAAAAATGAAAAGTATGAGAGAGGTGAAAGGTCTTGTTCTCCAGAAGCACACAAGCAAATCAGTAACGGATTCAACACTGGCGACAGAAGACATTGTTTATAGCCACCCATAAATCACTGCACTTGTACGTTGCTTTTTTCTGAGTGAAGAGGGGAGATGATGAAGAGAGACATAAATAGGTGAAAACCCAAAATAATATTTTAAGAAATCCTAACATCACAGTTTAGATTTCAGCCTTAGTCATCAGTAACACTTCTGGATCATAAAGTCAAATAGTTTGGATATTAATTTCAAACAATTTTGCCTGCTTACCCAGAATTACAAGGAATAATATATAGGTATTTCTATGTAACAGTAATTTTTGTAGATAATCGTTTTTTATGTTCACTCTGTTTTAAAAGAAATCAGGCTCCAGAATGAGTTATAGCCCTCTACTACGAACAAAGCAACAATGTAAAACTTAAGGATGACAAATAATTTCTTCATTATCCTTTGTTCATAAGTCATACATAATCTTGTGCTAAAATCTCTTAGTAGGACTCCACCAACTTTTTTTCTAATTATATTTGCTTATCCTTTCTTTTGCTAGAAATTTTCAGGTAGACAGGAGAATTCACACTACCTTTTAAGCTAAAAGCAGAGAGCAAAAGATACAAATAACTTCTCCAATATCTGTTCTTCGAATTATTTGAAGCTCCATTGTGTTTTACTCCTCAAACCTTGATTTTATCCACAAAAATGTTCTCTTGGGCTTCGCTTTAACATTTAAGTCATCTGAAGTGCCACCCTTCAGAGAAGACAAATAAGCAGGCCTACTTTTGCAATTTACCTCCACCACTGCCCAGTAAAGAGAAAGACTGACTTCCAATGTAATCACCACTTTTTATGGGATGGGCATGCTTTTTAATTATTTTCCCTGCTTCTACTCATACTGGAGTTAATCCTATGGATCAAACTGTGTCATTTCGTTGATTATAACAGACTTTGGATCCAGCTGACTGGGAAAAAATAAATATTGGTGTTTGGCCAGCATGCTGAATTGTTATGTTTTAGATCATTCTATGTAGAAAAAAAAAAATTATCCCCAAATACAAAATCATCACTTTGGCAACCCAGTAGAAAAGAGAAGCAGGGGAACCAAAGAAAGAGACTGAAAGTAAGAGCAAGAGGGGAACAGCAACAGTGTGAGAGAGAAAATAAACAAGGGGACAGAAGAATTTAAACTCTGCAGTGTTTCAAAAGGGTACAACAGGGAGGTGAATTTGTCTCATTCATTTTCATCAGTTGCCAACTGAAGTTCTTGGTGGGGAAGGGAGGCCATTTCCTACTAAACTTAGTGAAGAAAGATATAAGGCAAAAATAAACTATAAATACACCCCTTTAGGAACTTAAAAGGTCAGTGAAGATGATCTTGACAAAAAAATAAATTATTAAAACCAGCCAAATTTTCTTAACATATATACGTGTGTGCATATGTGTTGGTAAGGGTTAGTCCAAAATTAAACCAGAGGAATTTTTTCCATGAAATATATATATTTTTTTAAATACTAAAGTACTTCAGCAAGAGCAATATTTAGAAAATGTCAACCTTATCAAGAGATGCAAAATAAAGATTAAAATTAAGCTGACCTTCCTACTTGGGAACTTACACTATTTTGGAGCTGTATTTCAAGGTTTGGCATGTCTATGATAATCCCACTTAGAGCAGTGAGTTGCATACTCTCCTTCTCCTGGGCATCAGAAATATTGCAGCAAGGTTAGCACACCATAACAAGTATAGAGTGAAATTACCTTGTACATACTAAATAGTAAATATTGCATTGAGCTTGTATCTCAAGATGCTGATGGAACTTGGAATGATCACAGCTTTCTCTTCCTATAAATCTAATGGAGCTGAGTCTGCTCCCATCTTACTGATAATAGTCCAGTGGGGACTCTACCACAAGGATGAGGAAGGGCAAAGAATGCTAATAAAAACCTGCATAATAATACAGCTACTGAAATACTCTTCCTCTGTGTCGTGGTTTAAACCCAATTAGTAATCAAACCCCACAGACCCACTCATTGGTGGGTTGCTACTAGAAGCAGAAAAGGCCTTGGCTCTGTGTGAGCCCTGTTCAGCAATAACAAAAAACCTCTCTCCCTGATCAGCCCTGTTTCCAGCACAAATCCAGAACACAGCCATGCCCTCACCAGCCACTGTGAAGAAAATTATCTCTACCCCAGAGAAATCCAGCACGCCACACTGAGGGAAGTGTGGCATCTATAATGAGGTACAAAAAGTCATGGGATCTCCCATTAATGAGATAAATTGGCCGTGGACTGGATCCACTGGGGAATTTCCGGTGCTTGACAAGGGGGCTGAAAGAAAATGCATTTTCCATCTCGGTGCAAGGGGGTGACCTGCCTTGTCACCCTGATCACTACATTGCTGATTCATATGGCTAATGGCCATCTCTCTCCAAGATCAGGGCTGAAAGAACACTGCAAGCCTATTAATTAGATAGAGCATAAAGTGCAGGTTCATTTGCTGCACAAGCAGCTTCTTTTGAAGGTTATCACCTTGATTTCGAAGTCTTTGACCTATGACCAGCATTTGCCTTTACTGCTCACAAAGAACGCTTATATTACTCCCCTGCAAAAGAATTCCTCTGAAGCATGTCTATCCAGTCCTACATGCTCTACACGAACCCAGAGCCTAGAAATAATCTCTCAGTACCCAAACTTGACAGCAATCTGCTGAATATTATGTCAGATCTGCCTACACAAACTGTTATCGTGTTACGGGTGCATATATTCTCAACTTTTCTTTCTTTTTGGTGATGTAAGGAAATGCTGACATTCTTTTTCAAAATTAATTTCCTGTAACACTACACTATGAGGTAGCCTAGCTATATAACTGCTCTGCCTAGCTATACATCACAACAGAGAAAAAATAAATAAATAAATAAAATCAGAGTTCAGTGTATAGATGAATCTGGCTGTTCTGGGCCAAGACACAGGTAGGCTTTCAAACAGTCTCCTTAGTCCAGCATTGCTTCTTGAGAAGTGTGAGCCAGCAGTGTGGTGTCTCTTGTGGCTCAGCCACAGGCATCCAACTTCCCTTATTCTCTGTATCTGCATGTGAGCTTGGTGTGCTTGGTAAATTTATTTAAATTTAAATTTAATTAAATTTAAATTTAAATTTATTTAAATTTACCAGGCCTGGTGTGGCTTGGTAAATTTATGGTTCTGTATCCTTGCATTGCTGCGCTTAGTCTAACAATGTCCAAGTTTCTTGTTAGCCTGGATGTAAATAATTTCTTTCCCAACATATAAACTGGAATATACTCAGAAGCCATCCACTCTGAATAATGATTTAGTTAAGCAGAAAATAAAGTATCACTATGTAATTGAGTCGGTGAGGTGGACGAAGATCCCTCTACAAGAGCCGAGAACAATGAAACTGTATCCAAAATGAAGAAAAATGAAATTTTCTGTCCATATACAATAGTAGCAATGAGTATTAGAAATCCACACAATAATTCATGAAAGGATTCTTTGCAGTAATAAGTAGATTTCCCTAAATGACCCTTGCTTGTGTGATTTCAAGCACACACATCTGAAGTGCTGGACCTTTAACCAATCCACCCTGGGCCCCACCCTACTCCCAGGTGCCTAACAATGGATACCCTGGAGGTAAAATATGAGAGAATGTAAAGGAAAAAGACGGTAGCGTGTGGACACATGGACAAGGACATAGCAGTATTTCCTCAGAGTTCTTCATCTTCCAATGATCCACAAATCTGGTATATAAAGCCCAGCTGGTCAAATCACAGTACTAAACAAATTAACAAAACCTACAGTTAAGAATAGTGGTAGCAGAGACAGACCTATAGAAAGTCTTATTTCCTATTAACATTTGGAGAGGACCCCAAGAGTCCCAATGGATACTTTTCTAACAACACCACCTGGACACTCAGTTGTGGTCAGGTAGGATGTGAGGAATACTGGGAACACGCAAAACCAGTGGATGTAATCATAATGTTTTATAAACACAGTGTGCACTCACTCTTTTAAGTGTCAAATACTTGTCTAGTTAGCCCACCTCCAAAAGGATACAGCAAAATAAAATACACAAATAATTTAATAAGTATAAATCTTAAAATATTGTAAATGCTTAATGATCTCTTAATAATGGCTGTAAATATAAATGGACTTTAACCCTTCAAGGAGACAGCAAATGGAAATAAGACAGAGTTGAAACAGAGAAAACCTTCATCCTCAAGGGTGGTCACTGCTCTTCTACTGTTTCCTAAATTTGTGTATAACTTATCCTCATTCCTAAGCATCCAGTATTGGTCACTATCAGGCAGAAGGCGTAACGTCAGGTGGGCTTTAGGTACAAATGGAATGGCTTTACATAAAAATAAAAAAATAGAAAAGAAAAAAAGAAAAAAATAAGTTCAATTTGGTCTTCTTCAAAGTAAGTTATAAGGCAGAAATTTCACAGCAGGTTATGTACATCATTCTTTTCAACTAAATGGGACAACATTGATATGGCTGTGGAGTTTTCTTCCTAATACGTGACAACTTTGTGAAAAAAAAAAAAAAAAAAGACTAAAAGTAAGCTGAGTTTTCCCATTGAACTTCCAACTTTCCTTCCTTACTTATCCCATCTTGAAAAAATCTGTCACACTTTTCAATCAGACTGAAGCCCAGGATTGCAGAGACCTTCGACCGATGAAGTAGAGGACTGCTGGAGAAAAATTATTTTGACCCATTTTTAGGATAAGAGATGAAATACAGACAAAAAGTTCTCAGCAACATCTTGTGCTTCATAGCCCTTGTAGAAATGTGATCTTCTGAGTGTCCTGTATTTCTGGGGATTCAATCAAAAGAAGTTTAATGGTTGGGCATGGGAGCAATGGAGTCAGAGTGGAAGTCAGTTGGGTAGGTGGTATTCGGTAGCTCATTACAGGGCAGGTGATGGTCCAGAACATTCGCTTTGCTTAAGTAGCAAAAGTAGATGTATTAAACTGTAACACCTCTCCTATGAAGACAGGCTGAGGGAGTTGGGTTGCTTAAGAAGTCTCCAGGGAGATTTTACTGCAGCTTTTCAATATACAAACAAACTAATTAGAAAGATGGAAGCAGATTTTCTACCAGTGTCTGTAGTGACAGAACAAAGAGCAACAATTTTAAACCCAAAAAGCGCAGGTGTAGGTGGGGCATAAACATGAATTATTCTATGATAAGGGTGGCAAGACAGTAGAACAGGTTACACAGAGAAGCTGCAGATGATCCATCATAGGATGTGTTCAAGATTAAATTGGATGAGGCTTTGAGCAACTCAGTTTAGCTGCCTCTGCCTATGGGAGGGGACAAGAATAGATGATCTCTAAAGGTCCCTTCCTACCCAAACCATTTTATTGTTCTGTGATTCTAAAGGAATACACACAAATATACAGTATTTCACAATTGCCTGGGCACCTGTACAAAATTGTCACTGAAATAAAAGAAAAACCCCAAACCAACCAACCCCAAAAGACCATCATTATTTTCACTAGGAGTTGCATGCTGGGACACCTCGTTTCCTAAGGAGTGTTTGTGCATGGACAAGCCCAACGATTCCTTGCTTGAAATCAACTAGTCAGTAAAATATCATCTTTGTAGAGCTTTGTGTATCAGGATGGGATTATTGAAGTTCTCAATTTAAACATTGTTTCTCTTTTGATTACAGAGAAACAATGATGAAATGAAAAGTAATGTGCGATTTATCCTGTCTGATGACAAACAACGTATTTGACAAACAAGGGGAGAAAATAACATTGTAGTTTTCAACATTATCCAGTGTGGGGAAGCACAAAGGAAATTGAACAGATGCCTTCCTTGTACTGTAGGTTCCTTTTGAAACAGCTATTTCTATAATTTGGTAAGAGGAACATGACAATCTAGCTTTTGGCATTAAAAATAAAAAAAACCCAGGTTTACTGGAGAGGTTAGTCACGGGGTACTTTTTACTTGTGACTCCAGCTTTGAGATACTGCTTTACAAACAAGCATCATGCAGCAGTTAGTTTGAATCTCTCAGGATTTTCAATGAAATATGAAAAAATCCCACAGTAAACGCATTTTATCCAAAGGAAGAGAGTGGGGTTATCAAAGGACATTATTATGACATTTCAGAGAGAGAGAGTGGTACACGATTCTTCTCAGCACCAATTTTAGTGACATGAATAACCAGGCAGGAAAGGCAGACCACCCTCATGGACTCAGAAACAGCAATATGGATGTAAGAGACTAACATTAGGTGTGCAAGATTGCCATTGAGACTTCAGATGCCTCAAACCAAGAAGCCAAGGTTTCGTTAGCTTACTTTAGCCACACGTCCAATGCTTTGGAAAACAAAAGCAATTTGGGCGCCCAAGTCCACCTGTTCTTAGGCTCTAACACACACCTTTGAGCCTCTCTCCTCCTGTACAGTCAGTGGAGAACACTTCAGAAGGTTATTTAGTACATGAGTGGTTGAACATGACTGTTTATATCTCCACTCTCTGCAGAAGTGACAGCAGAGAGGTACAAAGGATCAGGGGAGATCATTTGGTTCAGTGTCCCATGGCTGAGGACAGCAATGCAGTGCAATATCCATTTTAAAGACTCCAGGAGGCATCTGCAGCACCATATACAATTCAGTGAGTAACTTATGATTAACATGATTATGAGCAACTTAACAGCTTATGATACCTTGACACATGCTTTAAAATTTTAATAAAGGTCACAAGTTCATGACTATAATTTGTAATAAAAGGTCGGCAAAAGTCAACTGCACTGCCAGAGAACAGCTCCTTTCACTAATTGGGGTTTTTTTGCATAAAATTTCCAGAAGACCCTGAGCACCCAGGCTACTGAAGAGCACAGCCAATCCTTGCCTCTGTCCCGAACAACCTGATGCAACAGATAAACCCCTTCTCCTGAATCAGGCAACTCTGCTCAGGTAATATGAATTTGACCAGTGTTCTAGGTGTGTCATTGCATTTACAAACAGACCATGAATTAAAAAAAAAAAAAGCAAATATATTGCAGTACAGTAAAATACTTGCTTTGGAATAAAGCAGCATCCAGAATACAAGCTCCAAAAAATTTCTAACAGTTATCCAGAAAATTGCCCTGTCAAAATCTATTCCCTCTCTGCCACTTCAACAGCAGGAAGACCTGGATACCTAACAGAGATATTTCTGGCATGGAAAGCCTAGCACCAGCTGACAGAAAGGACATGCACATACAAAACACCAACACACAGGCTTTGCCAAGGGACAAACAGGGCCTAACCAGAGCACGCTGCTCTCCAATAACTCTTGGCTTCAGAGCATTCCCCTCGCTTCCACCAGAGTTTAGCACAATTTAGAGATGTGATTGAGCTGTTATAACTTTTCCAGGAACCTTCATCCAGGGATTACCACAGTTTAAAAACAAGCAAACAAACAAACAAACAAACAAACATACGAAACCCCAAAACAACTGTCCTGAAGTCAATCTTCCCATAAGTAACTCTTTCTGGAAAAGGGGCAGCGCAGGAGTGATGTAAAGATCACTGATTTGAAACACAGCCAGGAGAAGGAATTGGTAGGTAAAAGGATTTTGATTCTGAGAAATTTTTGCACCTTCCAAAGACACACAAAAAAGATGGATTGGTTATGCTGGAAAGGTAAAAAAAAAAATTGCCAAAATCATGCGGTGCATCACATACTTGAATTAGTTGAGTCACCTTTAATGAAAACTACAATGATTTATTTAAAAAAAAAAAGAATGTTTTCACTCACACATCCCAGTGCACAGGAATTTACATGTTTCTCGAGTTACACATGAAAATTCCCACACCTCACAGTGATTTATTCAAATAGATTATTATCCTCAGCTGATACATCAGAACAAGCATTTCAAACCACATCAGACAAGTGTAAAAATTCACAGAGATTAATGAATTTAAGATTCAAAACAAGCAATGCACCTTTGAATAAAATATATTTCCAGTTTTTTTCTATAAAGACAAGTGAATATATTAGGCATATGCATGAGCTGATACAGTTCCTGAAAAATTTTTGCCATTTCTAGCTAGCAGAACCTTTCCTTTTTAATCAGTTCTTCCCCACTCATATTGAATGGAGGCTGGAAAGAGAACTGCTCCTTAACAAGGGCGTGATACCTAATGTCACAGCATACTAGCCCATGAGTGTGCTTTGTTCTGGTTAGGCTTGCATAATTCAAATTCTTTTCTAACTTTATAAAAGCAGGTGGTTACTGTTAGATTAGCACAATATTCCGTTTCTCTGAAGCTTGCTACCAGAGCCTGGCCATAAATAAACAGGAGCCAGCAGTAGGCATTTCCATACTCAAACTTCATTGCAACTTTTTGGGTTTGACACAATGTTTTATCCTCATGGACTTTTATCCCCTGAATACATTTTAATTAAACAATAAATAACCATCAGCAGAACATGGATAAAACTGTAGGTAGGCTAGAAATGAACTCCTGTTGCTATAACCGTCTCCAAGTCAATGAAAACATTTGTTATTAAAGTGTAACTTATTGGAGATTTCAATTGCTCACACATTTAGTCAGTGGCAATGTAGCAGTTACTAATGGAATCTCTGTGTGAAAGAAACTTGAGTCACAAAGAATTTAGAGGCGTTGGGGTACACTGAAATTTACCCTTCTTTTTCAATATAAATTCTTCTGGGCTTCTTCATTTGTTACTGTCCTTTCAGTAAGAATGTTGCTGCTTCAAATCCTTTTACCATTGCTGAAGGTAAACCCAGCCACTATTCTTTTTAGCATACAGCAGAAGTACAGTAGCAAAACATCCTCCACCCCCAGCCTTTTCAGAGTCAGAAAAGTGTCCATTTTGCAACGTGTGGATCATTGTAAGTTTACTCAACAATACCAAAATTGTTTTGGAGTCCATTTGTTTGGGCCTTTTTTATCTTCACAGTTCAACACAATGTTCTTCAGCACCACTATAGTTGTTTATGGAGCCTTCTTTAAGTAAAAAGAAGACTACACACCTAATTCATCTCTTAGCTCTTTTATTCAGAGCTGCCTAAATCCAAAAACCTGTTTCTTCCCTTCTGCCCTTCCTTTTCCTGGCCAGAGAGCACACAGCTGATATTAACCAACAGTTTCTTCCCTCTCCAAATATCCTTGGCATTTGACCCTGCTAACCCAGCTCTCCCTGGATCCTAGCAGAAAGCGTCCTGAGGCAAGTCTTTAGTATGTTGCTCATCTTTTGGAGGGTAGCACCTTGCCATGCTCTCTGGGAAGGCATTTTTTGATGCCATGGAAATGTGTGTCAGAGTTCTTCGCTGCTTAGGAAATGTTTCTGACCTAGTTCCTGCAATAGAGAGGGAAAAAATATACATGAGCCACATGGGCGACAAGAAATTTCTAAAGTCTGTGTAAGCTGTTTCTGGTCTTCAAAAAAGTAATGAACAAGAACATCACGATCAAATGTGAAAGGCTTTTAAATTCAACTTTATGTAAAGATCCCAAAATCCCACTAACACTTCCCTAGTAGCAGTAGACAGGACTCTTCCCTGTCAGTGTTCTTCAAGCATTTTCAGCCTGGGTGAGTAACACAAATATGTCCAACTCCGCCCTAAAACCTTCCTGTGTTTGGAAAGGCTTTTATTTTGAGAAATTGATTCTCACCATGGATGTAGAATAATGCAACTTTTGTCTGACACCAGTAGAATTTATTTCAAAGGAAAAACAGCTATGTAAGAGTTCCAGGAAGCAGATGACACTAAAAAAAAAAAAAAAAAAATTACATAGTCAAGACTCCAAATTTTCTCAGAATAATAGACTCAAAGGAAAATTTTCAAAGAAATTAAAACATAGGATGGAAAATTTTCTAGAGAATGTCTCATTTATTCCTCTCTGCATGATCTGTTTCCCTTTAGTGGGATATTTTCACCACAAATAGAAGTAAGTACACCTTAATTCACCCTCAGCTATTAAATTTGACTTTTACAGTCCCTGGCATCTCTCCATCCTGTTGAAATCACTGCACAAGTCTTAGGCTAAAGTGGCTAAAAACTCTTTCTTTAAATATTTCTTTTGGTTTTATTCCTTTCAACAACCTCAACCAGACAGAATAGAAATTGTGAAACTATATTTCATGTAGTGGAAATTAGGCAACGCATTAAGAACATCTCTCTGAGTAGGTGATAATGGATTCCCATCATAGCTCTCAAAATTAGTCATCAAGTCACAACCTGAGGTCAAATAAAGAGCTTTTCAAAGAAAATGAGCATGAACTGGCAATTAATACATTTCGACTGGAAATCTGAGAGCTTCTAATTGTAAGAATAGCGAGAATTTGAAGCAATTTTCTGAGCAATAATAGTGAAGTCAACAATCTACCTATTGCTGAGGTAAAACCTGATTTTTGTATTCAGATTGTCTATAATAGCAAGAATTTATTTCATGGATTTGGTGATCCAGAGGATCACTCTCAATGTTTATTTTTCTAGAAGATCATTTCTTTATTATGAGTCTACATATTCGCAATGTTCCAGCAAGGGTAAAGGGAAGGCAGCTGAATCCCACTTTAAAATATAGAGAAAAATGAATTAATAAGAGGTCATTTTAAGCCTTTTTTCAGTTGACATTTTTGACTGCTGCATAAAGCTTTGTATGAAAAGAGAACCCATGATTTTCCAAAACCAGAAAGTACTGCTCAATATTTTTTAATGACAGATTAGATTTCCAAATTCTTATGCAGAATTAATTATAGCCCCTTATTATTTATAGAATATAATTTCTAAAATCAACATGAGACTAATGTTGAACACCAAATGGTATTTTTGTAAAGTAGTCCAACTACACTGCCAGTAACCAGTTGCGTGTCTTTTAATTAGTTCTCATGATCAATTTTAATTAAAATGAATAATTCAAATATTATGCATTACAATCTCAAACATTAATCTTCTCAAGAAAGGTAAAGAAACTTAAAAGGCTATGATTTAAAACATAGTCTCCAAATTTGAGTTTATAAGCTTATGTGTGTAAGATGAAGGATCCACAGTTTGGATTGCCCTCTTATGGGACCTTTTCCTGTGCAGAAGTTCCTTGGACAAACGAAAGTCCCAGTAGGGATGAGAAAAAACTAAGCACTCAGAAATTCATCTTTGTATTTCTATAATCATAATACAAGACACAAAAAATAAAAGCTTAGACAAAAAACACTTGGAAAACTTGGTTTAAGCAAAAATTTTGTATTGTTATGACCTTCAGGAGTCCTGGAGCTGCTGTGTGTTACAGAAAAAAACCCGTCAAATTAGATATCAATTAGCAAGAATTAGATGACTGTAATTTAAGAAATCCTAACACAGAAAAAAGAAAATCTCCCCAAACCACTTTACCCCAGAAACTGATAGAAAGCAGCTCACCTAGAGCTAATACAGGTACAGCGTGAAGTTATAGTCACAATACATAACAATCTTACATATTAGAAGACTATCGTATTTATTTCCTGAAAATAAAATGTGGGAAGTGACAGGAGAATTTTCTTAGGTTTTTTTCAGTGGAGATGTCATATTTTGGGTTTAAAATGTACGGTGGCTGTATTCAACAATACAGCATGCCTAAATCTGTTAAAAACAGTTCAACATATATTTTGCCCATAGCTTTTCTCCTATTTTCTGTTACAGCTTCTGTCACTTGGGACATTTATATGGTACGCAAGAGGTGCAAGGGTAAACATAGATAAACTTAGAAAAAAAAAAGTATCAGATTGATCTTCAGCTTCTCTAAACTGGTGAACTTGTATTGACTCAGCGAGATGATTATCAACCCTGCTCTACAGAAGCTGCTCACAGCAATCTTCCCCAGATTCAGAGATGAAGATGTTGTATTTCAGGGACTTAAGTAGCCATATTCCCTCTGACCCCAAATGCATTCACCTCGTGGCAATCTTCAACCTGATGTAATAGCTACAGAAGTTTCTGCAAGTAGGAATGTACATTATTGACATACTAGTTTTGCCTCAAGTTATGAAGTCAGTCCTTTTTGGGCAAGCCTTGCACAAGATGAAAAGTGAAAAACTTATCTTACAACAGGAGAACAAAAAAGCTTGAAGGATTTACCTAAACAAAATGAAGAGCCAGAAGACATACAGCTTCTATCCCAAAAGATGAAGGAAGAAAATGAACTATTTCACCTTGGCCATGTTATTAGCAACACTGGCATTGAAAAAAAAATACATGTGAACTGGCCAAGAACAAATCCATGCTGGATATTGAAAAAAAAGCTTTACACCATCAGGGAAGCAAGACTTTAAAGCTACTTTCTATTAGAAACAGTAAAAACATAGGTAAAAAAAAGTAAAAAAAAGATCAGTAAAAAAAGATCATTCTTAAGTTTTGGAAAACATGATTAAAATATGACGTGATAGATCTGGGACTGACAGCCCAAGACATGCTTGCCTATCTTACGTCCTGTAGTCTTATGAAGAAAACAAAAAAATAAAGAAAAAAAAAAAGACTCCTACTTTCCAACTGGAATCAATTCTACCTTGGGCAGAAAATTACAAAAAACCCTTTTAAGTCTGAGTAATACTTGGTTCATTCTACTCCAGCTGTTTACCCCACATGATGCCCTTATCTGCAAGTCAGGAAAAAAACTGTGTTGTTTCTTTTTATTGCAATGTTAATGAAAACATTTGTTTCCACAAACCAGAGTTTTAGATCAATGCAAACTGAGTCCAGGGCAGTTGTGCATGTGCGGGCATGCATGCACCAAGCAGTAAAAACTCGATGGAGGAAATTATCCAACGATTCTCTGCCAGATCCACAGCACTGCTGGCAGAACAGACAATGGGAACTGCTTCATCTTAACCTCAGCTACCTCCATTTACCTGGCTTAAGGATGCTTAAAGCTGCCTTTGCACCAACTTGGTAGGTTCTCGTGGCACATCCCTTACACACACTCACATACAGAGAAGCAATCAGGTTGGAAAAAAGCTCTGAGACTATCAAGTCCAACCTTTGAGCGATCACGACCTTGTTGACCAGACCAGGTGACATGTCCAGCCTGTCTTTAAACACCTCCAGTCCATTCCAAAGTTTAATAGCCATTTCAGTGAAACAATTTCTTCCAATGTCCAACCTGAACCACCACGGGCTCAATTTGAGGCGGTGTCCTCTCATCCTCTCACTGGCTGTCTGGGAGAAGTGGCTCACCCTCACCTGGCTACAACCTCCTTTCAGGTGGTTGCAAAGTTTCAGCTGCTGGCTCTGTTTTCTCACCTCCTTTCCTCTGTCTTGTCTGTGTAACTCTCAGACCTCAGTCTGTAAAAGAGGGATGACAAAATTACTCTAAGTCAGTTTTAAGGGGATTAAGAATTGCAATACCTAGGCAGAGTGCAAGCCAAAGTAATTTATCATTTGAAGTTTATAAACGTGAGAGTGTTACCACAGCAGCTATTTTTGTATGCTAGGGCAACATAATACTGTTAATAAGAAAAAATGAGTCAAATGTTTAGCAAATATTAATTAATTGAATAGCAAATAACAAGCATTCTTTTTTGGCTGATAAATACTGTTGTTTGCCCAAGAAAATGAAGATCTGTATGAGCACCAGTATTCCTTCAAATTCGAAAAAAGATTTTTCAAATGCTCATTAAAAATTTAAAAGGCATGCATAAATCTAATGAGTAATTAAATTTTGAAATTGTGTTCACAAGTATTTGCCAATTATTCGATCAAACTACAGACTAAATGCTTCACTAAAAATAGCATTAGGGCAGCAAATTCAAGGACTAAAAGATGACAAAATCACCACATGTAAGTTGCTTGTGTAACTTTATTTCTAACCTCTTGACCATTGTAAAATTTGGCAATGTGATACCATATTCTGACACGTACAGAACTTTAATCATATTTATGCAGAGAATGAGTGATATTCAGTGAATAGTATTTTTACTCAGTTTATTTCCTTCTGCCTCTAATTCTTCCTCTTTTCTTTTTTTTTCTCTTTTTTTTTGTTTAAATTTCTCTGTTAAGTATGTGTGGCCTAATTCCTTACAAACCCCATTTCATTAAAATCTGGTTTCAACAGCATTTTATATCTCTGTATAGCATATTTTATCACCTTAAAAGGCTTCTCTTACTATTTTCTAAAAATCTACAGCATGTCTTTGAAGTGAGGAAGCTCTCTGTGAATATTTCACAGATGGGAAACTGAGTCATATATAAATATAACATTTAGGAAGTCTAATTTGGGGTGTTAGCTTGATGACAAGATATATATTTTACACATTGGAGATGCTCCCATGTTTGAACAAAATTCAAAGTTGTCAGCATTCCTAACAATTAGGATTCAGGATGGGTCTCTTTCCACTTAAGTTCATCTGAGCCAGAGAGGACTATAGAGAAAGGAAACAGTCGTTTAGAGGTCAGATATCTCATCCAAAGTTAATGAGTCAAGATCAGCATAACTCGTGTCAGAAAAGCACCAAGTTCTTTCCATCAGCAAAAAAAAAAGGAGTAAAAATATCAAAACTCACATACAAACATCTAAAATTAGGTGGATGAACCCAGACCAGAATTCCCATGGTTTTCACCCTTGACATTAAGACTGTGAACATTTCTATTAGATAGTGAAGCATGTCTGAGAGAGGGGGTTGTTCTGTGAACTTAGACAACAACTAGTCATTAGGAGGGACTGGTAAACTTAAAAATATATCTTAATGTGCCTCATCATTCATAAATTTAAACTTCTTTGTTCGGTGGGAAAAGGAAGAGAAGTTAAACACGTCTCCAAAAGCATAAATTTGTCCAGTGCAATGTCAGGCCCTGTTATCTTCATGCTGCAATTGATGGGACAGCCAGCTCAATGAGAGAAAGCTTGCTCTTACATCTCCTGAAAGCTCTGAAATGTCTTGTTCTTTTCAACTTTTTGGGTTTGTGGTTTTTTTTTTTTTGTTTGTTTTGGTTTTTTGGGGTTTTTTGTGTTTTGTTTTTTTTTTTTTTTTTTCCTTTTTTTTTTTNTTTTTTTTTTTTTTTTGCCTTATCAAAGACAAAATCATGTAAACCTTGGCTACTGAACCTTTCAGAAGACAGACAGAACACACTCATCCCCCCTAAGACTGTGATTCATTTCTAGTGAATACCTTGAGGGGATGATGGGGAAGAAAAGGAAAATAAAAGCCTTTTCTGGTTATAAAGTAGAAAAGCAATGTTCCATAAAAATCTCTGGCAACATCCACCTGCCACTGGGAATGTCACAAGCCAAGTAGATGATTGTTGTATTGGCTGCAAGTGAAGCCCAGATCTCCCATATGGCAGTACTAATTCAGCCACCAAATGACCACTGGTGCAGGGAAAGGTTCTCCACCCCTCAGAATCACTACCAGGGAACACTTGTCCTCTCACCCAAGGTGTTCTGCTTGCAGGATTGGATGTTCTTTGATTTATATTTTGAGTTTGTGTTCCAAATGCACTCAAACACCAAAAAAAAAAAAAGTTTGAAGTTTTGCAACATAGGGATTCATACAAATAGATAACACAATACTTTTCCTCCAGAGTTTACAAACTTAAACAAGCAGGTCAAGCATACAACAGTGGAACATCAAACATGAAGAGACTTTTTGAGGTAGGTACCTTCAGTAATTTCCTAAAATTGCTGTTTTGCTACTTGTTTATACAAAGCAGCCCTTTGATTCTTTTGATTTTCAGACAACCGTAAAGGCAGTGGCTCTGCTAAGTGCAACTCTCATTACAGATATCATGAAAAAATAAAGTTCCTTTTTCTGCATCGTAGCAGGAATCGGCTGAAGCCATACAGTATAACACCAGGTAAGGCCACCTCAGAAGCGTGAGGTGAGAAGGCCTTGACAACCACAGAGAGATTAAAGGATTTTTGGGAAAGCTCTGGATGTTTCAGTCATGTACTCAGCCAGAACTGATTCCATTCCTCTATTCTTCTCACAGCTGATTTTACATTTTTACAGCCTCTCCTGTCACACAGTTTAGCAGCAGTGCGTTCTGCTTTCCGCAGTGCCTAATGTGTCACTCTTCCTCACATCTGCATTCTAATTTGATTTCCCCGAATAACCTTCCTTCTTCCCCCAACCCTGTCGTTGTCAGATCTTCACCAACCATTGCTTTTAAGGAGGCTCAGCTATCGAAGCAAGATTAGAAAAGAAGAAGGAGTCCTTTCTAAAACCAAGCTTCTCTTCATTTTTCCTCCCCACTCTGTTTCCTCAGGGATACAGTAACGTTATGGGCCTTCTCTTGATGGAGGGACCTGGTGGCCTCTTATTCTCATACTGGGGTGGAGAGAGCTCAATCACTTGTCAGTGGCATAAATGTTTAATACTCATGCAAGCAGAACTGTCTCATGGTGGCTTGCTAATTACCCACTCCAACAGACTCTGGATCAATTGCCCTTAGATCATTCCTCTTTTTGGCTATCCTTTTAAAAATAATGACTCATCATATTTTCAGAAAAATCCGAAAGTAAGTTTTCACAGCAAAGGTTCTGCTAGCAGTGGGGAGGATACTAAAAATAGAATAAGAGAGGCCAGTGATTTCTCTGATTCATTGGCACTGCTTCCAGCTCTGCAGTGTGTGACTGGAGCTTGTACAGAGAGCAGAAATCCACTGAAGATATTTTCCTCACATACAAAATTGAGAGCATTACTACTGTTGAATGAGCAATTAGTGCAATTTGCAGAAAATTAGCAGATATTTTTAATGAGAAAAGTCATTTGTTTCTAGGATTGCCATTTTACAAGCCACAGATTTGGTGGTATAGAATTCTAAAATATAACTCAGCACTTCAATTACACCACTCATGGAGCACTGATGTGTGTCCCTAAAACACAGAATTTAAATAAGAATGACTGCATAATTCAATATCAGAAAAGCTGAAACAGAAAATTATCCAAAAATATAGCAGATAGATTTTTTTTTCCAATCTCAAGTTTTTTTTACCAAAGCTGACTAAACATCTGGAATTTCAGAAATACCACTTTATCACAAAGTATATAGACAACAGTGAAAAGAGACAGTTTTCATGTATTCATTGCTAAAATCAGTGAAATTTAAAGCTACAATGAAACATATCTGGAATATGAGGATCTAGTGAGAGTGCAAGAAGAATAAGAGAACAGAAGCAGATTTGGACACACAACAGTCTCAATGTGTTTCTGTAAGAGGCAATACAGAGGCCAAAGGCAGAAACCGTTCAGACCTCCCAAACTTGCTAGTATGGAAGAGGCTGACAAACTTGCCTGCAGTTTTGGATCTCAAAAATTAAAACCGGCAACAACACAGAAAGAACAGGATGCTAATGAATTCATATCTACAATGATATTAACATGTGACATATAGTTTGAAAATTGGCATTATAGAATCACAACTAAGAGACATTAGTATATTAAGGTTTTGCCTTAAATAAATGCTTTTCATAGTCATAAAAATATGCCTTCAGCAGCTCTGCATCAAGTGGTCGCAAAAATGTAAATTCAGATTCATATTCCTACAAAACCATTACAGATTATGCAAAGAATGTTTATCAACACTGAACATAAACATGAAGCTACACTAATCATTAGAACTAGTCATTTAAGAAAGGAACTTCTAAAGGTAATCATCCTATTAATAGGTTTCACTGTTTTCACTATAAAACTGCAGCAGGTTATTACTCTGAAATTTATTCATTTTCAAAATCCTCTAATGTCAATGTTGACATTTTCAATTTATCTTAAAGAAAGAAAATTGAAACTGAAATTATTTTTTGTTTTCAAACTATTATCAGCCCAAATCAAGATTTAGAGAAAACCCAGTCGATGCCCTCTCTTTCTTGTAGCCAGGTAGAATGCAGAAACAAAAAGGGATTCTTGATGATCAATAAGAGAGCAAGTGAAAACAAACCACCTTTCTCCTCATCCCTTCTACTCCAAAACCAGATGGAAATAGAAACCTGAGCTTATGCATTCAGGAGAGCGAAATCAATGAAACAGTGACACACCATAAAAGACTACAGTGAAAGTATCTAGGGTGAAGTCAGAACCAAGGAAATCTTCCATCTTGGCAAAACTCTTCTGCATTATTTTTTATACAACTGCTGGCTATATTACACCATAAAGCATGCAAAGACTAAGTATTATACTGAGAAGGATATAATGTATTTTTCGTTTACAGCAAAAAAATCCAAGTCTTTGTTTTAAATGCAGAACTTCAGTGGCAATTGAACATCCAGCTAAATTCAAGTATTTAATACCGGTATACTGATGAGTTTAATCATGAAATCATGAATCACACAGGCCAAGGCACTGTTAGCAGCTTCCACATAGGCATCGAACCCACAGATGTGGAGTAGAAGACGTACAAAAAGCTGTGTGCACACATGTATACATAAGCTTTCTGTGGAGAAAAAAAAATAAAAAAGAAAATCACAGAACCTTTGGACTTCAGTAAAACTGATTTTTGCCCCAAAGCTGTGGGGTACTTGTAGTATTTTTTCCTAACTCTTTGCTAAGCCTGTAGACTTCTCAGTCACAGAGAGCAGTTTATACATAGTTCCATTCTACACTACTGTATTAAGTCGTCATCTGAACATGCCCATCAGATGAAACCTCTCATGGATACAAACAGCTTGAGAGAAACTGCAACTGTGGTAGCCATGCTTGAAACTACTCACTGTCCCAAACCAGCAAGGTAAAATGTCCAACAGCTCTGAGTTTTTTGTTCTAAGTAAATTAAATTTTTATCCTACCAAAATAGTGTCTCCAGCCCTCAAAATTTCTCCCCATCAGCAAGTTTCTTTTTTTATATTTTCCTCATGCAGGAGTAAATTCTGTGCTGTTCTATCAGAAGTCAAGTACCTTGTGAGAAGTCATTTATAAACTTTCTCAGTACTTTCAGACTCATTCCATATTATTTTTTCTTCAGCTTGGACAATCTCTACAGAATAGCAAATTAATATAGGGTATAACTGCTGTACATGTGACCTGAATTTCTATGGGCGGTTGCTGGTCTGAGTTATCTATGGGAACCAAATATGCTTAAACATCCATGGGCAGTTTTGACCAAGCAATTTCACCTGTTTCTCCAAAAGGTCTGAATTTGGAGCATATGTTGATTATGTGAAGCAGTTTATGTAGTGGCAAATGCAAGTTTTTGGTAAGCTAGGGTACTATTATAATCAAACACTGCCCTCATTTTAAATTACCATTGTTTCTTATGCAAGGTACAATGAAGGATAATGCAGGTAGCTTTAGAGCCCATTTTGAGTTTCAAAACAAGTTGCAATGCAATCACCTATTAACCTTTTCATCCCAAGGGTTTTTCTACAAAAAGTTAATATCCCTGACAGCTCCTTGTTTATTTTCACATCCATGCACTGTTTGCCACTAGTGACCTTGCAAGCAGATTCACACCTTACGCAGTTCCCTGACCTTGAAGTCATTAAAATCCAATCACACACTGGGCAGGCTTCCATATTCATTAGGACAGCAAGAAGATGGATTTGAACATGCCTCTGAAGTGACCAATACATTCATCAGCCAATTTCCATCTTCTTCAAGAATTTCAGATTGCTTAGGGATATTACTAGATTAATTGACACAGAAAATCTTTTTCAACGAAACAGTAGCAATGTTAAGCAGATGCAATATGTTTCTAATTAAAAAGGCTATGATCAAACATAAGTCATAAATTATAGGTTGTCCTATGAATACCCATATGAAGTTCCTACAACAGTTCTGTTTGCTTATGCTTTTGATATGGGGGGTCAGAGAATTTTTTCAAAACACATGATAATGAAACTATCATCTAAAAATAAGAAAAGCCATGTCTATAGCTAAAGGAAACCTCACATAGGATATATTTTTTTAAATTAGCTACATCACTGGAACTTGCTAATTAACCCTATTAAGTTCTTATGTATTTATTTCATAAACCCCTGTGGAAGGTAAAACTTCAAGTCATAAAGATAGGATTTGTAACAACCATGAAAAGAACAAAAAAACCTGAAACAAACAGAGACCTAGAGGAAACATTTTCTCCATCTTATTTTGACATACACTTGCCTTCATCTACACAGATTGTTCTCACAGAAAAGTGAAATTTATGTGAATATGCTTTGCAGAAAAAGAAAGGTTTTTTTTTTCACATTGATATATGTAGGTATGATCTCTTCCAAATTTAAAGTGAGAAAGATTTGAGAAAGGGTGGAATAAAGACAGAAGTTTCAAATACATAAATAGCAAACCTCAAATGAATCACTACCTATCAAACAGGTTGCTCAAAACTCTGTGTTTGCTCTTCTCACAAATCACATTTACAGCAATACTGTTCAAAAGACTTTTAGGTTTACCTGGAAAAGGCCAAAGTTACACCAAAACATTTTCAAGGGGACTGAGCTTCAATACTTTGGTCAAAGGTCTCTTTGCACAGAAGGCAGCTGAGGGCGGGTTGCAAGCTCCTCTTGAATTTTTAAGCTTGTTGCTTTTTTGTGCACGGGGAACCCAACCATGTGAGCTTTCGTCAAAGCACAGACAAGAGGCTCTAAAAACCCAGGTTTCTTAGTCCTTGTCTTAAAGTCGCAAATAGCATTGTCAATTGGCTTTGCAATTTCATGGTGGCAGCCATTTGAATTTCTTTTTTACTGGGATCTGTCTGAGGTACATCAGTGACAAAAGATCAAACCAAAGACCTGTTGGAGAGAACTTTTAATTCAGAAGGCTTTAGCTTGATTAACAGCTTTTAAGTAACATTTGAAACCAATCACCGCTTTTTACAGATGCCTCCAGCTGTCTGACAGCAGAAGCCAAAAATGGCACATGTCCTGCAGGAGACTGATGTGCAAAAAATACTGTCTTTTTGTGATCACAGTCCAGCATATAACTTCTATGAATACAAGGTTGTTTCAAAAAAAAAAAAACAAAACAAAACCAGAAAGACTAAACAAATTCCGGGGGAGGAGAGGAGAGGAGAGGAGAGGAGAT
>VZRR01010716.1:357797-471135 GCA_013398015.1 Oreocharis arfaki | reverse complement strand
TGCTGATCGAGAGGAGAGGAGAGGAGAGGAGAGGAGAGGAATCAATGTTGCTTGAAAATGTATTCACCTAGATGGCAAAAGGGCTGCTGTCTTGAGGATATAGTATATAACAGGCAACTGGTTATTTCCCCATGTTTGTTCAAGACCATGTGATGAATGTCCCGAAACAGCATCTGTAACTATAAAACTAGTATAATAGACTTTCCATACTATTGCACAGTAAACAACTGGATAGAGCACAACAGTGTCAGTATCCTTTGTGTAATGGCCAGGTATTTTTCATTTATACTGTCCTTTCATAACCTGCATTGTGCTCACATTGAGCCAAAGCTCAAAGGCTTTGGCACCCGGTTGCACCATAAATTGAAATAATGAGAGTGGTTTTATATAGTTCTACGAAACGTGTCTAGGGTGTTGTGTGCGTAATGTGAACAATTTTACAGCCAAGACTCTTTCTGTGGAGAAAACTAAGACCTTGAGCTTTACTCTTCTTCTGGAGAAAGCAGGGATATTTATGGCAATAAATACACTGTTTTGAAAGCAACTAATTTTAACAGGCCCATTAGTCTTTATTGAATTAATATAAATAATTTTCCTTCAAGAAAATTGAGTTCAGGAGCATAAAGTCAATTACCTGGCATTACCTTTGCACATAAGAGAGACATTTCAAGTCATTACATCATACATACTAAAAACTCAGCAAATTAAAAATTTCACACCCCTGAAATTTCAGGAACAGAGTAGCTGAGAAGTTTTCTTAATCAGTATGTAATCACTTATTAGTAAATTAAAGATAAGATTTTGAAGCAATAAAACTGTTTGAGCACAAATCATAAATACTATAGCTTCTTGAATTCCTGGTTTTAGGTACAAAATGGAAAATTTCAGCACTGTCTTTCTCATTGTTTACAAAGATTTCTCTCTTTAATGCTTAGAATTTTATTTTGCAAATGTAGATAACAGTAGCTATTATTTTAATGATGAAAGCCAAATAAAACTTTAAAAAATAACAAAAAAATGA
The DNA here is from genome assembly GCA_013398015.1 of Oreocharis arfaki. NCBI lineage: Eukaryota > Metazoa > Chordata > Aves > Passeriformes > Paramythiidae > Oreocharis > Oreocharis arfaki. The sequence continues at coordinate 470,114 of VZRR01010716.1, read as the reverse complement.
AGCCATATAAGTAGAAAGAAAAAACACCATAGGAACGTACATTAAAATTTAGCAACTGTACATCCTTATATCTGATATTTTGTGTTTATACAGCCTGCATTGTTTTCTATTGACATCAGCACTCTAACTCCATTCTTATATACAGTTAAGTCCACAAAGGAGTAGAGGATCACTAAGATTTCGATTTGCTGAGGTGCCAGGAGTCTATACTGGCTGCAGCATTGACCTCCTCTGCAGCTCTGAAAAACTAAAATCAGGTTTTAAAACTTTACCCCACGCATCACCAATCCTACAGCCATATGTGAAAGGGAAAAACATCAGGTGAATTTGAGGCCATTAAAAAAAAAAAAAAAAATCAATAAGGATGCATGGAAAGAGTCAAATGGAGCAGGTCCAAGGGTTGTGGTGCACTAGACCAGCACAGAGTGCTCTTCCATATGAGTGGTGACAACACTGATCAGTCTCTGGACTGTACTCTCCATATTTCATCTGAATTTATTATCTTTTAATATCACCTCTAAGATTTAAATGAATGCTCCTAATTATTTTAATGAAATTTCTGTATTTTACTTCAATTATGTAATTATTTGATGTTGTGATTTAAAACAAATAGTTTTCTGTGTCACTGTTATTGTCACTCATTTTTGTCTTGTTATAGAACATTCCTACTCGGCTTCCAGATTTCTTCAACAAAAGATGGCTTTCATCCCACAACCCTATTTGTTCAAGATTGTACTGATCTCATGTTTTCAGTGTGTTTTAAGTGGGCGTAACACTTACCTGAAAACATTTCACCGAATAACTTACTTTCATGCTACAATATTATGTTAAGAATCAATTCCACAAAACTCATTTTCTTTATACGAGGATGAAAATGCACTTAGGCATGGATTTCCTGTTCATGGCCCCAGCTGTAATTTCAACTTTAATATAATTATTATTTCTGTGTTTGCTAAGCCTCCAAAGTGCTTAGTACACAGCCAGTAAGTGCTTAGAAAACTTTGTAACAGAGCATAACTTAGGATAATAATAACAGTTCCATTTTAAAGGCAAAGTTTAACAAAGGGATATTGTTTTCCAAGCCATGGAAGTAGAAGGAAGCTTGAAATAACCATGAACCTAGGAAGAAAAAGATTAAGACACTGGCCTGACCAAAAAAAAAAAAAAAGTAAAGAAGCAAACCATACATCCCAGGAAACAGAGGAACAACTCAAGGGGAAAAAAAAAAAAAATCACATCAGCAGTAATTCTTTATTATGGATACTTAATAATCTACTTATTTGGTTGTATTCCTGCATTCTTAGAAAAGACTTGGTTATAGGGGTTGCACACTGCCTTGTTTTGGTTTTTTCCTCCTTTAGCATTAATTGGAATAGACATGAAGGTTTTCATGGACTATATTATTTTTTTTCTTCAGACTAAGCTTAGGAATGAAATCTTTGTTCTAGACAATGGGGTGTATTCCTCAGCTGCTTCAGTATTATTCGGGCACAGAATTTACCACCCACTGACCAGCAGCCACAAAGTCTGCCATTCTCCTACACTGCAGAGAAAATTTTTAGAGAACCATGGAATCATTTAGGGTAGAAAGGACCTTTCAGGACATCCAGCTAAACCCATTACGGCCAAGTTCATTACTAAACCATGTCCCTAAGTGCCACCCCTACACCACTTTTAAATGTCTCCAGGGATGGTGACTCAACCACTTCCCTGCACAACCTGTTCCAAAGCTTGAAAGCCCTTTTGGTGAAGAAGCTTTTCCTAATATCCGATCTAAACCTCCCCTGGTACAACTTGAGGCCTTTATTTTCTCTTGTCTTAGCATCTGTTACTCGCAGAAAAGAGACAAACCCCCACCTTAATACAACCTTATTTTAGAAAGAAAAAAAATCATAATCAAACGAGAAAAGACTCTGCAGTAGAAAGGGTATAAAGAAGTTAGCAATTTCAAAGTTAAATTTAACACAAAGTGATCCCAGGAGTTCACAATAGCAGCAGCTAAAATGTAGGTGGTGATTTTTTTGGTGCAGCAGTGGGTAGCGATTTTTAGTGCACTTTATATTTAAATGAGTTCAGAGCGTATGACAGAATTACCTAGAAGGTTAGATGGTATCTAACCATCTCAAATAATTACACAAAGGTATGTGATCCTCCATCTGACTAATGATCCCAAAACGTTTCTTCTAGAGGGAAGCTGGCTTGACTTTGAGCAGGGGACAAATCACAAAAATGAGGACAATCAGAAATTTACTTTTGCTTCAGTCGTAAGTAATGTGAAAAAATTGATGCAGCTGCTCCACAGGGACTCTGTAATGCAAAGACAGAGAATTCTGATATCCCTTTCCCTACCTCATGCTGCAAGAAGTGCTTGCCAAGATATGTCAAATCAGTATCAACCTTTACAGATAAACAATATATCATGGAAGTTCGAGATGAATCTTGAGAATAATAAATTTTGAAGGTTTAAAGTACCAAGTAATAGGGGAAGAGAGAGAGATTACAGTGAGCAAGATGCCAAAACTAAAGATAAGGCAGAGTAGAGCATTGTTTGGAATTATGTTGCCACAGTTAGAACTTGATAAAAAATTCCTACAAAATGGTAGCTAGACCTTTGGTCTTCATAAGAAATGAAGACCGTTCATCCTCTATCTCAAGTTTATAAGCCAGGAAAGCACTTCAACAGAAAGGAAATGCGATCTACACAAGTGTTTCAGATTAGGATCCTCAAAATCTGATAAGGGAAATCCATTGGTTACAGAAACATCATTATGTAGCAAAGGAGGGAATACAGTTTTTAGATGGCATCCAAGTATGTTATAACTCCATCCTGCAAAGGATCCACATCACTGGAATTGCAACTGTGTTTCAAGTTTTCAATTTACTACTCGAAACATTCGCGGGACATCTCATTCTAATAATTAAGCATCAATTAAAATCTGCAGATGGCAGAATTTAATGATGCAATTAAGTAATTTTGGTTATTTCCCCAACAGAAATTTAACATGCGTAGCTCTAAGGACAAATCCACTCAAGAAAAACCCAGATTCTGTCTCTTCTCCTTTCTTCTTGCGTAGGTTTAGTTGCACCTTTTGTCACTTTCATGAAACGAGGGCACTTTTACCTCTTTGCTGTTTTCCCTGGAGCAGACATCGTAGCCTTCCCCCACTGCCAGCAGGCTTAAACTGTCATCCAGTCTGACTGCAGCATTTTGGCTACTGGCCTCTCCTGCCCATTTGCTCCTAGGGTCTCGCTTGCTCTTCCTCTGGTCCCTGGAGGCTCCACTTCCTTCTAAAGACTGAACTGAAGATCAGGGATGAGTCATGAAAATGGGTAGATGACCACAAGAGACAAATCTACTATTTTATAAAGAAGAAAAAAATAGCCAGCATTCAATGAAGACACATTTACTATGGTCTGGTGGACAGAAACACATTAAAAATACAAATAAAAACCTCCCTAAAGTAGTCCTGTAACAAACTCAAAATGTTAGAGCTAAGATAAAAGGAATGAGTACCAATACGTTTATAAAAGGTGACTCACAAAATAAACAGAAAGAGGGTTGGCTTTTCAGAGAAGAACTGAGCAACAGCGGATATTAGGATAAAACTAAATAAATGTTGAGTTCATAAGAAAATTACATTGCATAAGAAACTTTTTTATAGTGGCATGTTCACACTGCTCCATTTAGACTGTACTGGTGAATGTCTGGAATGCTGTAAAGGCAGAAAAAGGCAAAGAAAGTTGAAACAGCAAACTAGTAGCAGCTCTTGAACATATGGCTCACAAAACAAAATTAAAAATATTTGTATTCTCCCTGAGGAAATCGGATTTAAAAGTGAGCACAGCCCTGCATAAATACATGGGATCAATGAGTAGGCAAGTTAAGTGTTTAATTGAATACTACAAACAAAGTGCAGCAGATACAAGCTAACAAATGTGGCACAGTTTCTTTCAAAATTTTTCAGACTTATGCAGTTTAAAAATTAATCTGAAATATACAATCTGCACTCACAGATAATAGTATAATAATGAAACATATGTGTGTATATATGTATGTATATAGCTTGCATATGTGTGCTTATATATAAACACATGTACACGTATAAGTATCCCAATTTACAGATAAATCATTTCATACACGTAATTTGGACCACAGACTGCAATAGCGGTGAAATACTAGGGGAAGAAAAATCTATATTCACACTAATTTCCAACAGCCATTTATAAGAACTTACAGTAAGTAGAATTCAAAAAAATAATTCATAGCACACTGTCTGAATGGATCTTAAAATATCCTACCTGGGCTATCAGATAGCTTTCAGTATTTCTGAACTTGTCAATAATACGTTTATGGATGATTCCCAAATTGAGAAGACCACATGCATTTATTAACAGTAAATTATATAATGCCACAAGGTACTGTCAAAATGCATTAGTAGTGACGTGAAATTGTAAATGATTTGACCACCTTTATCAAATCAAAGAGGGTTGCACCCTGCTGCAGGAAAAGAGTCACTTGAAAAACAGCAGGAGTTTTAACTCTCTGGAGATCTACTTTGTGTATGCTTGAGGGGCTCTTGCAACAAGAGAAGGTACATTATAACTCCTCATTAGCTGGGAAACACAAGATTGGAAAATTCCTTCCTAATTCAGTGCTGCTTCCTGCATCTACTTCAAACAAGTTTTAAATTTCCTGGGAGGGTTAGTTTAAAATAGTTTCATACAACAGGTTTCAGACACTTTCCCAAGGTGCTTCATATGCCCAGACCCAACTCCTTACTAATTGCACCTGCACAGGTATTAAAGTCTCCAGAAACTTGGCTCCCTCTTCTGCTGGCAGTCCTGACCTTAGACATTCGGAGTGCCAGCACACAGGCCGCAGTTCGATAAGAAGAGGTGTTCAATACTAATTCTGGGGAGCAGCAGTCACCTCCTGCCCCTTGCCACTGCTGCCTCCCTCCTGCTCCTCCTCTGCTCCGTGCTGTGCTCACACAGCCACCAGCACAGCTGTCAGCCCGGGCCAGGGAATGAAATGGGATGAAAGAATAAAGGTGAGGAGAAGGAGGCTTAATTTTTAATCTAAATCAGTTCCCTGATCTGATTTGATGCACTTCACACCCTCGCAAGCAATTTTCAGGGACTTGGCAATAGAAGATATGGCCAGGGAAAGGTACTACTTAAACTGTCATTGTGGTATCAGGGAACTATATTCTCATTTTGTGCTTTAACCAGCTGACAGCTCAGGAAGAGGGTAAGCGAGATAGGAGATACACACGGACAACTCACTCCATTCCAGTATATTGCCACTCTGGCTAAATTCTCCTGAGTATGCCCATTTTATTTTCTCACTCCTTACCATCCTGAAACACCATAAGCTTTCTAAGTTATCAGAGTGTCAAGTGGATTTCAAGTGAAATTACAACATTCAGCACATTCTTAAGCACTCATTCAGTAACACACCTAAAAAACACCCCCACATACTTCGAGTTAAACAAAAGCTACATTAAAATGAAATTAATATCAGATACCTTCCATTATTTGTCTTAAATACATAAAGAAAAACTATTTGTCAGCATCTCATCAATTAAATATTATTCTAATGATCTTAAAAAACATCTCTCTTCCAATATAATAATTCATGGGGAAAATGCACTCTCTCTCATGCAGCCTGAAAGAAAGATCTTTTCTCCCGGATTCAACACATTTGGTTGCTTTTCTGTAAATGCCCAAAGCCAGGCAGATTGTAACTCCGTGGATTAGCTTTAATTAAATTCCAGAGTTGCAGTTGCAGCAGTGTGGCCTGGCATGAGGCTGTGAATGACTTGGGCTCACAGGCTGGACACCTGCAACAAGGAGTTTCTTGAGCAAGGCATCAATATTGTCAGAGTAGATGGAAAAGGAAGGCTTTTAGCACAAGTGTCCCCCTGAGCTCTCCCTGAGAACACAAACAATTGCCATCAGTAACCCTCTGTTTCAGAAACATCAGGGACTTAGGTCATCCCTGAAACTGGGATTTTAGGTCATCCTTAACCTTTTGAATGTAACCTAATGAATGTAACAGTAATCTCTTTATACATAATAATCCTTTATATTCCAATCTATTTTTACCCACAGACACAATGGAGTAGAATTTGCTTGCACCGTGCTTTCAGCCAACCTTCATCAATATCAAGTGTAACACGTTTCTTCCACTGTAAAGCCCCAGAAAATCTTTTACATCAACAAAATGTGTTCTTAATGGCATCTGTGTGAATGCTAAGTCAACAAAATTGCACCTTGTTATCATTTCTATTGCTGTTGTGGGTGTCCTAATGAAATACAAATTGAAACTGAGGAAGTCTTTCTGCTTTATTTTGACTTGTCAAGGCCAAATACAGTTCCTAAAGCCTCTATTTCAACTTCGCTATATGTACTTTTCCATTTCCTCACATATATAATTTTCTGGTGCTATTAATAACAGAAATTAGGCAATTTTAAAATAATTCTTCTACACAATCTGAGCTATGCCGCTTTCACAGTTCAGGCAATAGGGAGCCAGAGGTTTCTGGCTGCTTACATGTCTTATAGTGTTTAAGTTCTGGCCCAAGTCTAGCCATCAGTACGTTTAAACCCAATGTCCTAACAGCCACCATTAAAATTAGAAATTTTAACAGGGGCAGTTCAAATAAACAAAATCATTCTCCACTTTGAAAGCCATACCATACTCCCACAGGACTTCAAATAACTTCTAGAAGAGAGAAAAAGAAACACCATATAAATTTTATACTACTTACCCACCTGTACCTTCGTTTCCTATCCCAACAATTGGAGAAGGGAAGTTCTTGTACCGAAGTTCGGCGCAGCAGACATTTGGCCTGTAGTGTGATTGGGTTATTCTGTTTGAGTAATGGTCCTTGAAAACAGAATATTGTGTGCAACTGAGGGCCAAATCTTCAGATGGCAGAACTTGGCATAACTCCACTGATTCTGTGATATGGAACACAAACCCTCTGAGCAAAAGATGTATCATTTTATGCTTGGAATGCACCACTCACATTCTGTGTGTTATTGTAGTTCAGCTGGATAAAAACTGCTAACAGCTGAAAACTGAGTCCTTCCAGGAAAACACGAAACCAGCTTCTAAGTAAAGAGTCCAAATAGCACCTCAACTTCAAAAATTATAGGCTATTCTATAGAAACTTATAGACTATTCTGGCAACTGTTTCTAGCAAGTTCAGCACCGAGATTGTCCTATGGCATTTTTTCACTCTGCATTGGTAGTAGAACACCATAAATTCCTTTCTATTCACATGTAGGGTTTGATGTTAAGCCACGTTTTCCTGAGGTCAGCTGTTGATTAGTATGGGTATTTCCATATGACAGAAGATACTCGTGAGGAATCGTGTGCTGGGACACCAAAAAGGGGAGTAGGAGCAAATGGGAAATTTATTAATAGTGCATACCATGCAGGAGGGGTAGATTTTTTTCTTCCACAAAGCTTAAAAAAAAGGGGCGAATGGAAAAACATTAATATAGATAGTCAGAATTGCAAGAAAAAAATCCAGAAGCCCAAGTCTTTAAGAAAAAACTAAATAATTGCTCATCTTATTAGAACTGAGCAAGCTGTAAATGAATCCTGCAATAGGAAACTGATTAGGTGGTTGAAAAAAACAGGAGGTGGAAATTTTTCACAATTACCAGTGGATGATTTCTCATTTTCCCATTTGCAGAAAACCAGGAGAATTTGAAACTAAACCCATAGGAATAAAACTATCAGTTTCTCCCTGTGCATATTCAGTTCTGACTGCCTGCTCTTATTAACCAGCTTGTCACCAGAAAACGTTCCTTATTAAATTGTACAAGTAATAAATTATTATTATAATAATGTTTCTCTGTTTCCTCTTCATATTAATGTAACCAGACTGGCATTGTATTTGCTATACTTTGCACTTTAAATGTAAACATTATCAATTATTTTCATTACAAAACTGATGTTTATGTTGTCAATTTGTTTATTCAATTTTCCCACCACCAGTTTTGCTCTTTCTCATGTAACTCAGGTGATAACACTCTGACAGACAAAGCGATCTCTGCTACCAGGCTGTGGTCATATTAGAGTAAGCATGAATTTCACACAAGAAAGTCAAATGGAGAGGCAGCAATAGGAGAACATTTGATAGCAACAGAATTCAGAGCTTACATCTATAATTTCAGAACATACAGAGGGAAATGGTCTATCTTGCTAGAGCTAGCAATGTTTATTGCAAAAGTACTTTGAGATTACTCATGTTAATGATCTATAACACATTTTCAGCTCTCTACAAGAAAAACTGGAAAAGTATTAAAGGAGAATGAAGGCAAGGGAAAGTCTTACCCAGAGTGAGAACAGAGCTGAGGGAACTAAAGAAATGTATCAAATTTAACAACGAAGATATATGATCTCGAAACTGAGACAAAATTATAAATATATGTATAGTTTCTGCTTTAATCTGAAATACTAATGCTGACAAGTTAAAGTACTTCAAGGTCTGTTTCAGAACAATATTTACATTCATTGTATTTTTCTTTTGTTTACATCAGAAACTCAGTTAGACCTTTTAATGGCTACAGACCCACATGCTTCCACGGTACTTCCATGCTAGATAAAGTGGTTTAGGATTCTGAGAGGGAATACTGACATAACAGGAATTTCAGGAGGCATTACCTCCATAAAAGACGTGATTCCTTGGAGAGAGGAGGAAGGAAACAAAAAGAACATTTTGCTACAATTTCAAGAACCAGCATTGCCCTTGGAAAACAGCCACTTTTGCATGCTTAGAAATAATCCTTCTTTCTGTTCTCTGTCCAGGAGTACTTGTTCGCTTTTCCAGGATCTTTTAAAATATATTTTCCTTCTTAATAGATTTACAGCACCTAAACAACCTTAATTTTCCCTTAACGTCTAAAGGAGAATATCAGGAGCAGATGAGGCAGATTGGTCTGTTCAGTCTGGAGAAGTGGAGGGGCAGACACCAATCTCTTTGTGACCAGTGACAGGACCCAAGGGAATGACCTCAAGCTGAGTCAGGGGAGGTTTAGGTTGGATATCAGGAAAAGGTTCTTCCCCCAGAGGGTGGCTGGATACTTGAACAGGCTCCCCAGGGCAGTGGTCACAGCACCAAGCCCAACAGAATTCAAGAAGTGTTTGGAAAATGCTCTCAGGCACGTGGTGTGACTCTTGAGGTGTCCTGTGCAGGGCTGGGAGTGCAACTTCTATGAAACTCACAGGTCCCTTCCAACTCAGGATATTCTACTATTATATACAATATATAATTTATCAGAATGCTAACAGGTGTTGAAATGCATGGAATTGTTGGCTTTTTTGGTTTCTTTTTTTTTCTCTTGGCTTGTTTTTCTTAAAAAAAAAAATCTGTTCATCTTTCCTAAGCACCATCACACAGCAATAGAGTAAGATAAAGAATGTTTAAACATCTTGACACATAATTTTTACCTGTTTCCTAAACATTCAGGTTCAGAAGTGCTTGAATTTGTGTTGGTCACAATATTCCTGAAATAATCCACATCACTGATATAATGACATAACGGCAAACAAATTTCTAAAATTGCTTTTTAAAAAGACATGGCTATAGTCAACAGCAAATTCTCAAAACATATGTTGCCACAGATTATTTCTAATGATTTGAAGATGTATAATATTACAAAAATATATTTTGAAAATGGAGAAATACAAGGATATTGGGCTATCTTACCCTGCTTTGGGAGAGGACATATTACAAGTAGTACTTCAAGAAAATCTCAAACCAGAGTGTTCTTTCCCTAATCCTGATAAAAAAAGGAATAATAATTAAGGGCTCCAGAAAACCCTGTTATATTAGTAGCAAGTAACAATACGGGAAAAAAATGAAAACAGTTTTTACATCAAAAAATATGCTATTTTTATAATTTTCTTTTAGAGAATATTCAAAAACATATTTTGATCAACAGCACAAAAAGTATTTTTTTGAAACCGGTAGTTTTCTTAGAGAAATGGCTTGTTTAAGCTCTTTCAATTCATGACTAATCATTTAGACTATAAATGATCAATACTCACTTTATCATATCTAACTATTCTCGGAAAACTGTAGTACGCTTTCCTGATTCTTCTAAAATAATAAGCAGAAGAATCTCAGTTTAAGACTAGGATCTCTGCTCATTCTATATTTTGTAATGTTCAACTTCTACTTTGCACAATGATGTACAGAACCAAGGCCAGACAAAAGTTACTAATCCAAGGAACTCAAAATGCTTTACTAGAGATGGGGAGTAAAGCATCATCATTCACATTCCAGAGAAGACAGGGAGATTTTAAATCAATTGCCTGAGGTCGCAAGTTGAGTCACCCGCACAGCCCTTCTTTAAAATTAAAACGAAATCCCCCATTATTGCAATTGGAATGAGCAAAGACCCTTAGCATACTTTAGTAGCAAATTGTGTCTTCAAATACTAGAAATACTGCTTGCAACGCACCTGGGAAAAGACTGTAGGTCTTGATGATACTTAATGAATGGTTCTTCCAGGAACATCACACTAGCTGCAATCTGGATCACTGCTTTTCTTGTGAATTTAAACAGGAAGACACACAGTTGTGCCAGCATTCTGACAATTGCGTGCCACGGAACCAGAAGTTCACTATTTCACAGTCTGTCTGCTGCAATAACTCTGCTCAAATTTTCACCTTTCCATCTCAAGTTCTCTGTCGCAGACTTGTGTGGGTGCAGGGGACTCTCAGGCCTCAGGAAAACAGAACAGCTCTTCCTTTCACTGCCTGTGTCTTCAGATTTTCGAGCTCTGTGTATTTCTTGTACCACCTTTACAAGTTCTAATGGGCATCTGTTGATTCTGCATTGCGCTCTTTAAAAAAAATAGACTTATAAATAAAGGTGGCAACTTTGATCCACTACATCTGTCTCTGTGAAAAAAATAACGTATATCCTACTCTTCTCTGTGAAAGTTTAGTCTGTATGAAGGTAGCAGCCAAAAAACCAGTAATTTTTCATGCATTGCCACAGATCTTCTTAACACTGTTATTTACATACTATTGATTTGTTATGTTTGGCCATCTGTTTGTGGGTGAAATACTGTAGGCATTTTCTTTTGACTTTGCTTAAAAAGCTTACCAAAAATCTTATCTTTCCTTTTTTTTTTCCTCCTCATAAATACTCTATGCTCTTTTCATCCTATTGGGGAAATGCTATATAATGATAATCCAAGATACTCAAATTACCCTCACTGAAGTATCATCTGTGGGTTTCTTTAGGATCTGAATCACTGAATGCGTGATTCTAAGTATGTCTTTCACTCTAGAGACTTTATTTTTAAACTTCTACAGTTAAATGAAAAGCATGGCTTCATATAGCTTAACTCTGTATTCCTCTATTTAAAACCCTCTAAACAATGCCAACAATTTTGAACCAGTTAACACCATTAAACAGCAGCTCAAGATTGCTCAAAAAAATACACATTAGACAAGGACAATGTAAAAATCTACATTTCACTTCAAATTCAGCTAGAGGAAGACCTGCTATACTAATACCCTGGAAGCAATATCATGTATAAATCCTTTAACAGCAGCTGCTTTGAGCAGAGTAGCTGATCTGAAATGCCCTGTGATTTAAATCCAAGCCATACACAAAGTAATCCTCAAACAACTGAATCCTATTTAACTTCTCAAAACACCTGAATTTGAATTTAAGAAAAGCAAGCATTTTTAAAACTCTGCTTTTAAATACACATTTAACCTTAATCTCTTTTCCTGACTCTTTCTTGGAGCACACCACCTGTACATCCATCTCAATTATATGTTCATGTATATACATATATTTGAATATATAATGTATGCAGCTTGCTAAGGACAGATTCAAATGAGAATTTTCCTCAGTTCTAAGACTACCACTACAACTCTCAATTTCTCGTCACGGTTTGGACAACAATATGCTGTATCTATGCTCTATGCTTTTTTTCAGCTGGTAAGCAGGAAATATTTATTTGGCTTTTTTTTTTTCTTTCCCAATACAAGAAAAGTACAAAAAATCAAAACCAAACAAACAAAAAAGCAAACAAAATGAAGCAAATCCCATTTCCCACTAGGCCCCAAACAAGGCATTTCACAATTCATACTGAGAGAACATCAGATAGCCACACAAGAGGAAATAATTTATAGCAAGGCATACCAGTGTCATATCAACACTTAGGCCTATTGTTATCGTATTCATTTGCAAACAAGGGTTGGGCTGGTGCAGATTTGCGTGTGAAAAGTCCCGATTCTGGATTGACATGAAGGGAAATTTAATCTTTTTATTAGTCTATCACTATTCCGGACATAAGGTGGTACAACTCCACTACATGCATTTCTAGAGCGAAATACCAAGAAAGCAGCTCAAGAAGCTTTCTTTTATTTACTGGCCTTGTATCAGTGGCTATATTTTTCCTATCAACCTAAATCCATGGCTGGAGGAGATGACAATACTCTCTAGCCTATCTTATATCATGTCAGCTGTCGGCTCCAAATCAGAGAATTTATTACTTGTTATAGTTTATGACACTCAGAGGCATTGACTCTTAACCCTGAAGCCCACAGCCACAAGCATTCAAAAACTAGTAGTTCTCCAGCTTTTTAATTTTCATTTGTTTGCTTGAGGTGCCAGAGATGGTAAAAAGGATCATTCTATGCTTCAGACATTCCAGTTCAAAGGCCAGCGTCTTTACTGAACCACATGAAAAAGCAGCAAAGTAGAGGCAAACACCCACTTCTGTCTGCTTTACTATAGCTTTACTACACACAAGGTAACTTCCACTAAGAGCAAGGATGAAAGGTTGGAAATGACATCTTCTCAGTGGCTCCAACAAAATTTACCAGCAGCTGCTCCTCGCAGATTTCAGTGCCTGTGGAAGGTCATGTCCATACTCAGTGTCTCTATATCTTTAACAGACTACTTACACCTTTAAAAAAGTGGAAAAAAGTTTTTTTTAAAAAAGGTGTAGTTCTTGGTCTAACAGTAGCAAAGTAAACCAATTTTAGCTTCCCATCTCCTCAGCTGCTTCTCGCTGTTTGATGGTACTCTTTCTCCTAAGTAGGAATAAAATCAGTAATTCATCTCCTGTCTGGATTTCAAAGACTGAAACACTTAAGCTTCTTTAAAAAGTTTTGTTGATAGTGATAACGTTGCAGAGTGATGAGACACTGCTATTGTACCATTTTATTTGTATCATACTGATGTCTATTCAAGCCCTAAGAAAATCTGTTGAGAATCTTGTAAAGTTATTTCTATGGAACAACATTTAAAATAAAATCAATAAATAATGTGACCTGAAGATACAGTGAGCTGTTCACACTGCCTGTGTTATTTCTGGTACAAGTCTCCTCTAGGCTTATAAACTTCCTGTCACTTGTCCAGTAGGCTTCAACACAAATTTGAATGATTCAGATGGACACACTGGGACAAGTGAACTTAAAAATTAACAGTGAGAAACAATCCTACGACATGATAGGAATTCTGATTTTTTTGTTTTCAAGTATTGGAGCCATTAAAACAGCCAAAATGAAAGTGACATTCAGAGCACAGTGTATTTCTACATGAGATTTTTAAACGCTTCAGAAGATACCTTTCTTCCCCTCTGACAGCTCCTAGTTTTAATTCGCCCACTTGCTCCAATTTTGTGATATCAAAGCGTTTTTCCCTTTCCTTTTGTATGCCAGGCTATTCAACTACCTTATGGCCCACAGAGAGAAATATGGTAATAATAATAATTTTTAAAAAAACAGAGAATAATGGAAACATGACTTCCATTTCTTCTTGTTCTCTATTTCCTTGCCTTTCATAAGCTATGAAGCAAGGTACACTTGAACTTCACAGGGGGAAAAGAAAACCAGAACAACTCCTCACTGAAATGGCTACTAGATGAGGATTCACAATTTCTCATTTGTTCTTGTTGTGATTACACCTGGACAAGAACACCACAAAATAAAATGCACTCTTAGTCATCTACATTGCATAGCTATGAGAAAGAAGCAAAAGGAAAGAAAGAGAGAGAGGAACGAAGAGTTATTCAGTAAATGCAGGACCTTATAATTAATATAGTGATGTCTCGTCACCATCACTGAGCTGATCAATATCACAATCAATATTCTCACTTGCAGCTTCATGGGTGTTTAAGGAGAATAAGTCATCACACACTTAACCACCCCCGCCCCCCAGCCTTCCTTATATAAATCGTGCTTTGCACTGAAGGCAAATAACAAAAGCTTATCTGACCAACTTTTCTACTGTTTACCTAAAGGAAATCATCTTCCATCACGTAAAAAAAATTCGACACGAGAAACAAAAATCTTCCAGTTCTGCTGAGTAAGGAAAAAGAAAAGGAAGATTTCAACTTTGAGAGCGTTATTTGATTCACCAGAATAACTGTTTCCTCCAGTTCTTAATCAAAAGCTCCCTCAAATTCATAACTTGTACCTCCAAGGAACTACTCTGAGGTTTTTTTCACAAGTTGTAATTTAACATATTCTACAGACTGACAAGAAAACACCTAATTAGTATCTGAACTTTAATACTTACTTGCTGATAAGCCACAGATACCAAGGCAGCAGCAGTAGATACTAAAGTAGTGACCCTCTCTTATTTCTCTCTGAAGTGTGTCAGCTATTTCTTTAACAGTTATTATCATCATTCCACTGTCTTATATTTCTATAAGGAAAACTGTTCCAATACAATCTTGTATTTTGATCTATTCCTATCCATAGAGAAACTGGTTTTGATGGGAGTCTGTTTTACAAACAGAACAAATTGTCCAACAAATTGGTTATTTGCATGCTTTAATATTCACTGAAATGATGACGTACACCCGGAAAAAGAGCAGCTATAACAAACCTTTCCCTGTGGAAATCCAGCTTTCTACCTCGTGAACAAAAACATACTCCTCAGCTATTTTAGCACAAGGGATATGTTGAACGACTCTGATTCAATTGCAGAGACAGCGGCATTGTGTGCTGGTCAATTTACTACAGTGCTCCATCGCTCTCCTCCTCGACCCACAGGTAGCTAGACTCATGAAAAAAAGAAACTACATTTGAAAGCAGAACGCTGTTCCTTGAAAGGTCAAGAATGTATTACACACACTCCGAGCACAGATTATAAAGCAACACAACACCAGGCTTTTTCTTTCAACTGTACTCGAAACCATTCATTTGTTTTCTTGTCATAAGGAAAATATTGCAGACATATCTGAACAATTTTTGTGGCATACCAAATTTGACACACGAGTGTGACACCGAAAAAGGATTTGCAGATATCTCCCTTATATATCTATATCAAAAATTCATTAATTTAATCATTAATTAATGATAAAACATGCAAGTTGCATTAAACTTCTGAAAAGTTCCTAGCTTTTTTTTAAGCACACTTATACATGAATGCACACACATTAGGCACTTTACATCAACCTAGAACAGACTGATAAAACATACTTTTGTCAATAATTTTGCCAAAAAATTAGTCGGCAGTTACGCCAAAGCCAAACATTTTCAACTGAGAACAAACATTGGGAAGGGTTAGAAGAAGTGATTTCACTTTGTTTCCAAAAAATTTCAAGTTTTATAGCAGGTGATGAAGCAATATTCAGGTGGGGGCCTTTTCTAGCCTACGATTCCTTCCTGTTCCCCTTTCTGCTCTTCACTTTATAGAAGTCTGGTCGTAAGGATACTCACATGAATCCTAGTCTTGATCTTCTTTGGCCTTCGCATAGAAGGTAATCTTTAATTGTCCAAAGCTTGTCCCAAACACTCAAGAGAGCAGGCTTTCCTTTGAAGAAATCCCATTTTGTAAAAAATTATTTAAAATATACTAGAGCAAAAACCAGAAGGAACAAGTATGGAACCATGTAATTAGATTGTGTATGAGTACAATTAGTCCTAATACTTGATGGACTTTGTGAGAGCCCTCTAACTCCCTTTACTCGTTTAATTTTACACTTGTACTAAAATGTCCAGAAAAAACGGTAGATTTGTTCAAAAATCTGGAAAAGGATCGGCTTCAGACTGACTCAAATCAATTTATCTTCAGGTGAGCTTCAAAACAAAGAAAATATTCGTTGTTATAACCCAGTTTAAAACCATATGCTAATCCCTAAGACAGAAATATCAAGTTGCCCAACTCAACGGTCAAAAGCTTTGTGTATCAACAAGGAGGTGAGAAAAAAAAGCACAGGAATTCAAAGAAGAGTGAGAGGAATATGAAAAGACACGAGACTCCTTAAAATATACAGCAGTGCACCTCATCCCCTCCAAGAAAAGAAAAATACACGAATGCATAATAAAAACAAGCATTAATATTGACTAGAACAAAGTGAGAAGACTGGGAGTTTCTGTTCTCCCTGATTTACAATTCAGGAATGCCGGCTGAGAGAAAGAACATGTTTCAAACTTATAATCAAGGGTGGGGGTTTTTGTTGGTTTGGTTTTTTTTTCCCCAGATAAAACATACTGCTGAAGGATATTATTAAAACAGGAGAATTTTGCTCATTTAACAACACTGTAAATTAAATAGCAACAATTAATGACAACAAATCATTCCAGGAGTCTTACAAATTCAAATTGAGAGCCTAAAACATTAGATCCCAAATTCTGCTACTTGTTCACTTATTTATACTTCTATTTACAAAAAGAAACACAAGAAGAGAAAAGACCACAGTAAACAACCTTGGAAGCCACAGCCTAAAACAAATATTACTAAATGTAATAATAATTGAAGATCAATAAAGATTATAGCAGGAAAGTAAGTGCTGATTATAATAAATATTCTGGTTCTTCTTTGACGCTTCTAAAGATTGCTATATTCAGAGACAGATTATTAAGCCATTATCAGGACCGAAAGAATGTCTCAAAACACTGTCAGAGAAGGAATTTCCCACAAATTAAGCCACCACAACAGGCAGAGATGGCAAACAGGAAAGCATTAATTCCAGGCCTAAATGAAGGTGAAGGCTTGGATTGAGCACGCTAGACAAATATCAACTGAGGGAACTTATGACAAGCGCAGATGGCAACAACAGGAAGATGCCAGGCCTGCATAAAAGCAGTACCTCCAGAAGACTCCTCGGAGACCCTCACCACTAAGAAGATCAGAAGGGCCAGCGAGACACCACAGGGATGTATGTAGTGGTGACACTCTTTCTACTTAATCTCTCTCTCATTTAGTCTTAAATAAAATCTGTACTATTGACTTCAGCATATGGTCTCATTTGCACCTTAATTTGGGCAGAGGCATCTTTTAATAATCAGATCCTACAATCAAGATGATCAAAGTGTGAAGCAGTATGGTTTTGCAATAAGTTAAGAGATTAATCATGCAACCACCTGCCCATCTCGCTCTGTGTTCTGCATACTGGCTCTGCAAGTGCACATCTAGAGAAAAAATCCATGCGCACAGATAACTGCAGCTTGGGATCATGGACACGCAAGAGCAGCTCTTAATAGCTCTTCTAATAGATTGTAAACAATGGGTATTACAAAGGGTGACAAGAGCTAAGTAGTTTCCATAAGAAATATTACTGAATATTAATTATGAGGCATGGTATGAGACAAATGCTAAGGATGCTGTTCCAGATCTGCTGACTTCGAATGCCAAGCTGTGGCATAATTAGTACAACTTACATATATAAATATTTATGTATGTTAAAAGTAGTATTATTGGTATGTTCTTACAGACTTAATGGCCTGGGATATTACCTTTCTTGCTTGTGTGTTTCTCTGAGTGTTTATGGGAGCAGAATGACAAGCTTCAACCTACTGAGAATTTTGGGCTTTGTTTCTCCTGAAATAAAGAAGAAAATCAGTGGTCATTCCTTCCAGCTGCCACATTTTCTGTCATCTCCTCTGTGACAGCAAAGAAGTCACTCCCAGCACGTATTCTCCCTCTGTATTGTAACCTGCCATCTTTTTTCTTCTGGCTGCTGCTGAATTAGAGCCCTGCGGTGACGAACATTTTTAGGTGTCATTGTTTGGTAGCCAGAGGAATGCAGCATGGAAATGAATGGGTTATCAGAATACACAAAGGTTGCAGTTTTCAGGCTTTACTGCTGAAGCCTAACAAAGTACATCACTCACCAGCCGGTTCATGCTTTCAAGTTATTCTTTGCATTTTTATCAAACAGGAAGTTACTTTCCCATTAAATGAACGCTGAGACTCTGGCGCACAACTCATCCAACTTAAAGAAACAATTTTTTCCTTCCTACTGTATATTCCATTCTGTTCATGCCCTGCTGGCATTTTTAAAGAGCTTTTTTTCCATTGTTTTGTCAATTTTGCTTGTAACATTGCTCAAATAACACCTCTCTTCTGCATTTACTAGCAAAGCCAGATAATTTTCCGTATTGGCACCAGTTAGCTCTGATTTAACAGTGACTACAGCTCTATGCTTTTGAACTAAGAGTGCAGACAGTCTGTTTATCCTGTGCTCAGACCCTTTGCTGACCCTTACCCAGTGCTTGGAAGGCACAGGGGGAAAAAGCAGCTGGAAGGGAACTTTCACTGCACCATCAACTGCACAGGCAGCGTACTCTGAGGCCTTCTCTCTGCTAGAAAGCCATCTCACTTAAACCAGGCTGGTGCAGTCAGTACAGCATCACCTGCACTGTTTGCTAATCTCTCACACCTAGAATTCTGACAAAAATCTGCTTCACTCATTGCCTCTGTTGCACCTGAAGAGCTGCATTGAACATGAGCTTCTGTACAGCAAATGACTCTCCAGGTGTAGATGCAAACAGGATCATCTTTCTATGGATACATCATTCCTATAAAAGAGGACATAAATTGTCCTGGTACCTTTGTACAGATGGTCCCCCATGTTCCCACGAGTGGGTCATGTCAGTGTGGGTATCATTCATAAAGGATAATCTGTCCTGTTCTGGCATCTCTTGACAAATTCAACAAAGACATTGTGAAGGAACAATTAAAGTTGCACTCTCTTGCTTAAAAAAATGCACAATTGCTGCTGCTTTTTAATTCAACTGCTTCTTTGACACTGTCCATTCATTACCAAATCTAAATCACACTTGTTTTTGTCTTGAAAAACAGCTTTGAGATTTAATTTATGCTTTACTTGCTGTCACCTGCCAGTTGCCCCCAAAAAAGGTTTTTCTCTGACCTTCTGGAAAATCTTTTAAGCCACGAATTATGTTATGTATTACACTATTTATAAAACATCTGTCCTACATTTGACTGAAAGACCTTGCAAATTACTTGAAGTTTTGTTCATTCAAAACTAATCTTCTAACTAAAAGCCCATCAGTACAGTACATTGCCTGGTAGCTTTGTTTGTATGCTGTTTGCCAAAATGATCATAATACTTTTTGACACCAAACAAAGGAAACATTTTGAATATCATGTCTTCAAGTGTCTGGTAAAACAAAAGCCATCCTTTTCAGTCTCTGAAGAATATTAATAAATATTCATCTGTGCTATAACTAAATGCCATCTATGTTAGACTGGACATATTTTTGATAGCTCAGAATCAGCCTGGAGAACTAATGCTATTTATTTTTTATCTTCCTGACAGAATGTCTTATTTGATTTTCCTGCACAGCATACAGTACCCAAACCTTGTCTTTGCCATAAAAGCAAACTCTACTTATTTACCTTTTCTCTGGAATATTACACAGACACTCATGCACAGAAGATTAAATATTTTTGTCTTCTCTCAGTCTGAGAATTTGTTCCCCTATAAATTAGAACATTTATTGTACTTTCACTCAAAATACATAGGGTAGCACTTTAGTCACTATTCCACTATTCTATGTTTAATATGAAAAGAGGTCAACCTTCTTGTCTATATCAGTTTCTCTAGACATTTTAACTACACTGAGCAGAAGCAGAATATTTACATCCATTTGAGATGCTCCATTAGTTTCATAAAATGTGGTAAAATACACTAATTTTTAATCCAGTTTAGTATTTTAGGAAACTGATCCATACACTGCTGTTTCCTTCTTCTTAGTCCATTCCATTGAATGAATATTGACACATTTACAGATTTCTGCAGAGTTGAAGGCAGGTGAAAACTGCTGCAAAGAAAGGAAAAAGAGAAAAATTGAGGCAGCTACCCAGATTTGCCTGTTTTTTGGTGCTGAGTGCTTCTGCTGCCTGATTGCTATAGAGACTAAGGAGATGTTATTAGCATCTGTGGGCAGGCAGAAACAGAAGGGAGAAAAGCATCCCTAGCTGAAAATTAAGATTTCTGTTCCAAAGGGAGGAAGGATGAAAGGACTGGCAGTGGCAGGGCAAGACAGAGGGGAAAAAAAAAAAAGGAGGGGGAAAAAAAAGAAGAGGACAAAAAACTGAGTGAGAAGAGTGAATTTGGCAAAAGTAGTGCACATGGAGAGCCATATGGTAAACCTTGACACTTCCTCAGGCTTAATGGGATGGGGGACTGCCATAGTCTCTATATCAGCATTTTCTAGTGCAGTACATGCTCTCTGCCACACAAAGATGCCTCACAGACATGCAGTCTCTGATGAATGCCATATCCTTATTTCCTCATGCTCCTTATACAACTGTTTCCTACCAAGCCACTGATTAGTTAGTAGCTATGTGTTATTTTGAAACAAACAAACAAACAAACAAAAAAACCAAAAAAAAAAAAAAAAAAAAAAAAAAAAAAAAAAAAAACAAACCAAGGGTCCGAAATTCAGAACCATCAAAAGTAAATTTTCCGTAATTATGGACTACATTTTCTGAAAATCTGAACAACTGCTGTTATTGCAAACAGCCTTGTATTTGAACTGTTTTTAATTGTTGCTATTTTACACTGCCTATGGATTACAAACTATATAGGGTCAATAGAACACAGCCATAATCTGCCATACCAGGATTAACGACTGGATCTCCTAGATGATAGCATATGACAGCTAAAACATTAAGTAATACTTTTTAATTAATGAAAAACAAAACAAAACAAAACTCCAAACCAAACGTTGGGTTTCCTGTGTTTCTTGGGTGCATATATTGGTCACAGGCACTTCAGTGGTACACATGAAGCAAAAACACTTGGGGAAGAATAAATAAATATGCATTCCAGTAGAAGCTCAAAGATACATTAAAATACAGTTGCTATAAGCCATAAAGTCCACATGTTCATAGATTTTCGTACATTAATATAAAGGGGGAGGTATTGCAATTTTTTTCTATTTCTCTAGTTTTCATCTGAGATCAAATGCATGGAATTTTGAGGATGACCTTTCCTACATGTGTTTGTACTTTTTCAGACACCCCAAGAGCATTTCCAGGCTACAGAAAATCATTGCATTTCTGTGGCTACCAAAAGCTGTGTCACTGCCTACAACATGAGGCATGCAGGTAAAGAAAACAAGACAAACCTGGCTATACTTCACTGCTTTCTGGTACAAACTAAAGTAACAAGCAAGTTGTTCCCCAAACTGTAATTTGAGCTTTCTGTTGGTTAAAATTTAGAACATCAATAAGGCTTTGTGATTTGGAGTTTTGTGCCTTTTATGTAGCATTCTCCATGCTGTCCAGCCTAAAGATTTTGCTTTTATGTTTTCGATTCAGTGGTCAGGAGCACCCATCAGGCAAGGAATTCACATACAGGCAGTACTGTAATGAGGTAAAAAACTCAAAGGTTCTCAAAGGGTCAGTAAAACATGAAATCAGACACATGCTTTTCTGTACAGATAATGCTAACAGACAACACAGATAATGTTAACACAAAATGATACAGGGGACTCTTTCCAGTCTGGTTTTGATTAAGAATAGTTCTGAATGAGTGATTACATCCACTTGCATTTCTCTTAAATGGTAAAACCAAACCCAAATAAGACGTCTAAAACATTATAGGAAATATTATTGAATAATAAAGAACAATTCCTGTAATAAGGAACAATTTAATCTGCCCAGTTCTACAGTGTTCCTTTCTGAATCTGACTAATTTCAAATTACTTCTTTTTGTTCTTCTCAGAAAACATGTTGCTTCATAAGTTTACTTCAATGTTAGAAAATTTCAAGATTTCCATGGTCACCAGTAAGTTTGAATTACTCCCACGCACAAATAAAGAGTTCTGCATTCACAGCAATTAAGGCCATTACAACATAGACTTCATTAGGTTATAGATTAGAAGTATAATCAGATACAGTGTATGATATTCTGGATTTTTAGTAATATCTGAGGCTTCCTTAACAACAGAGACTCGGTGTCTCCTTTTATATCTAATAGTATTTGATTTGTGAAATGCACCACATTGAATTTAAGAGTAGCTGAAGTTGTGGTGGAATATGTGGATGTTAATGACACTCTAGATCTTATCACTTAACATTTCAAATTTTTATAAAGCTACAATCTTTGATTTTTCCAATACATATGCCATACACGTGACATATCCATCATAAGGCACTGTATTTAAACATTTATATTTCTTCTGTTTTTTTTATAAGATATAGAGAACTCTATCACCTCACCTACATATCACCAGCCAAATAATCTGATCAAAAATCTCTATAAAAATCTCTTGCCTGACCTCACACAAAGAGTGTAGAAAGATGTCCATGACGGAAATGATAAATGTATTAATGTCACATTTCTATCAGAGCCAACATATGGAAGCAAAGCAAACTGAAGCTACAGATAAAGCTCAACTTCTCAATAATTAGGAAATAAATTATCAACACAGTTCGTCTAGTAACACATCAGATCCATCATCACTTTGCCATTTTCAAAAAATATTTGTAAAGGGAACAGAGACAAGGACTAAAATAGCATATCTGGTTTCTGAGACTCTAAATGCAAAAATTACAAACTTATAGCCTATCTTAGCACTCAGTAATATGCATTTATTGCGCTTGAGGAATAGCAACAGACTGAGTGTGACCTCATTTATGGTACTTCCTCCACTAGAATTTCTTCTAGGAAACGATAATACAACCTTTGTATTAGAAATGAAGGATAAGAAATTTTAACTCACATAGCACAAACAAAAAACATTTTTCATAGAGTTCGAAATGAAATCTGCATGTGCTGAAAAAGTGTTCCCACATCAGCATATAGAAGATGTAGCACAACGTCAGAATAAAGCACTGAAATTTTGTTGAGTGAAAACTGCTACATACAATACAAACTTTTCGTTTGTATGGCATCAGGGAAAAATGAAAACATTTTATATTTCAACAGAATAAAACATTTCTCACAACTATTCTCTTTAATTCTGTGATAGTTTTACCCTAGATAATGTACCTTATTTTAATATAAGTACAACTTAATTCAGGAATAACTACTAAACGAGCTACTAACAGATAAGTAAAATATAATTAGACTATATCCAGCACAAAGTGACACAGATTTTACCAACTGATTATTGTAATTGTAGATTATGTCCTAAAAACTCAGAAATGGTTCTTGTTAATGGAAGTCTATTCTTTCATATTTCCTAATTTTGAGAGATACCTAAGCTACTTGAATATTGCAACACAGGGTTTTATTACAAAATTTTATGCAAGCCAGTTTTTCTATCCCAGTTATAATTAGGAATAACAACTAGACACAGTAGCTAAAGATGAGTTCCAGTGGCACTGTTGTTCTTCATTTTCTACTAAATTATTATGTGAATTTGATAAATTTGAGCAGTCGGGGAAATGAAAAACTATCCCCATTGGCTAAAGCCAAGAACAGTTCAGATGTGCTAAATCAGGTTCTCCAAACAGCTGTGCCAATGTTCCTCTGTCCAAAACTGCTCAGTTGAGTCTCAGGTCTTTACTGAGCAGTCTGCCAGCTGCATGAAGTTATGCCAGATTGTATGCAACATAAACAAACATCTACTTGGGCTTATATTCAGACCAGCAAACGTGATGCATTTGTGTCTCAGCGTCATATTTAAGCCCAACCCTCCAAAAATGTATCATACTCTATTGACCAAATGTGCCATCTAGCTCTCTTTTAAGGTAATCCTATTATGCAATGAATTATTATGAGAGATTTCAGCACTGGTGAATTTGAATTAAATAATCCCTCTAAGCAGTTGGATAGTAAAAGAAAATATTTCTGCTGTACCTGGGCCAAGTCTTTAAACAACACAGTCTTTTTATTTTTTTTTTTTTTAACACAGATTAATTCAACATCATTACCCATTTTTTACTAGGCAAGTATTCAAACAAGAGGCTAAATCTTACACATTTTCAGTAAAGTTCTCTAAATATATGAATTCAAAAAAGTTAATAAAACTGAAAGGTATATGCGTGTTAATTTTGGAGGTTAAGTAAAAATAGGCTTATCACAAATCTTAAGAACTAAGAAGTTTTTCCTTTAGATTTTTATCACTTAAGAGTCATTTAAAACCCAGGCTTCCCCTAACAACCCATTCAGCGTGACACGGAAAGAAAGATTTATGACTGAAGCGAGTTCAGCTGTCACCTGATATTAGCACCTGTAGAGAAGCAAACAAGCAACCAAATGAAGAAAAAAACCACAACAAAACCACTCCCAGCTTATCTAACAAGAAACATTTCAACAGGGATTGAAACCAATTCAGCAAACCAACCTAAAAAAGAAAGGAGAAAATTACAACTTTAGCATGAAAATACTGCAACTCCAAGACACACAATTATGTTAATTAAAGGAATAAAAGAATTTGAGGTTCCTTCTGAGACAAGGATGCAGAGGTGAATCCTTCACACAGCCAGAAGACTTGTACTTGATCAGCAGTAACTACTGAAGGCTCTGGGTTAGGTGTTCTCTCAACAACTGCTTATTGATTGAAAAAAGGGAGAAAGGATCTTAATGGCAAAACATAGTTTATTAAATGAGGTAAGGAATGACTCCATGTGGAATGACTGGTCTCTGGGAGGTGGATTCTGGGCAAGATTACCGTTTTAGCCTGAGCAGGACAAGTGGTAAAACAATGCACTCACAACAAGGAAGTCAAACACTCCATTGAATGACAGCTCCCAAGATGTAGCAACACCTGACTGGTCAGGAGGTTCAGGTCATCAGGTTCTCCCACTAAAACTGACGACAATGGCAATGGGTTTGAGAGCCTGAGCTGCGAGGTTTTGCTGCAGGTAGAAATACTGATGCATGCTTGTGCCCACTTGTGAGCACGTGTGTGAAAACACACAAAAAACCCCAGAACGTGGTATTATGTAAAATCAAAACTACACTATTTATGTCTGATTTTTTCTGGTTTATTTCTGTCTTTAAGGCTTTCAGATGGACGAGAGACCAATCAAGCATTAATCCTACTGTTTGAGAAGTGCTCTTTCCCAAAGAGGAAATCTTGATGTGTAGTCAGGCTAAAACGGCTCGTGACAGGCTCTAACCAGCAGTGACATCAGAAGAAATTATGGCTCAGGGTTGCAGGACTTTAAGCAGTCTCTCATTAATAAATCGAAGCAGGAAAAAAAAAAAAAAAAAAGAAAAAGGAAGAACTCAAGTGAATGCAGTGTTGTGGAAGGTGAATGAGGAAAGATAAGCTGCACTGAGCTTTTGGCCACTCACCAACCCTGTCTGGTTGATGTACTGTGGTCTCACTGCAAGTGTGCTAATTAGGAGCCAGCAGCAAGCCATAGTGCCCCTGCCATGCACTTTTTCACCTGTCTTAAATAAGCTGAGAAAAGCTTCACTGCTTTTCATGTCACTCAGGGGTCTCCCATACACTGTGGGTATCTCTGGTAGAGAACTAGGATATTTCAGCTGCCCTTGAAGCAGCATAAATCTTGAGAACACCCCACTGTCTAATGCGTACGGGAGAAAACCAGCCCTGTTTCTAAAATAAAATATTCTAAGAGGAGGAGCCAGAAGATTAAGAAGTGGATAAAGCCTCAAGGTATTATTGGAAACGTAAATTAGAGATGCAAGTTGCATGCTATTCATCTTCTGCACCGACTGAATTTTTACCTCAAATGACCCTAAGGGAGAATGTGGAACTCTACAAAGTTACCAGAAGATATCCAAATCAAAGGCTTGGCTAAATTTTGATTTCATAGGGGGTTCAGAGGGATATCCCTTTTGTAGTTTGGCAACATGTACACTAAATTAAATTTAGACTATGATGGTATTAAGCAAGTTAAATTCAGGCTACATGGCTGAATAACAGTAATAGAGGGACACAACATGAATGCAGCTGTATATTTCGAGTAATGCTTCAAATTTTTCTTTCTGTGTGCCTCAGGCACATTGTCCTGCTGCTGATTACTTCTGCTGTAATTTACTTCTGCTTTGAAAAGGCAAAGGAGGGAAGGGTGACACTTGTCTGTGAACATTCTGCACCAGCCCAGGCTGATTGCAATCCAGAAAGGGAGACACTGTCACAACAGAGAGAAAGATCTATTTCCTTATACTGATGTGTGAAATGAGAATAATTCACACTTAAAGGCAGTTACAGGGGAGGACCATCACTCCACTCTTCCCTGGCAAGTTGCAACGCTATTGAGCAATTAGTATGTGTGTTAAATAAGAGAGAGAAATATTTTTCTCATGTTAAAATACGACCAAAAACATAGCAGAAATATGTATGTGACAACTAATTCAGAGATTCTGAGAAGGAAATATATAATGAAAAGATTATAATAATCGATTTTTGTAAATCATTTTACATGGCAGCTTCCCTAAAACTTTTTTTCTTCCAGGAAGATGAAATTGGTAGTTGAAGTTAAAAGACAATTAGGAATATTTCGACTTATGGGAAGCAGAAAACTTTGCTTTGGATTTCAGGACTTTAGAATTTCAAAAATCAGAACTTGCTTAGCACATATTTTGTTCTAGATGAAAAACAGTTAAAAATAGTGTGAATCTAAGTACATTTCTGTCTAATATTGCTTCACCCTATATGGAAAGGGAATAAATATCTTGTTCCTGCACCAATTTAAAACTGATGATAAAAATATATGTGATCATAAAACACTATGCTTCTTTCAAAGGAAAAAAATACACCAACACAATTCTAAAACATGTTTTTAGAAGCAGAGTCATAAAAATAATTTAAATATACACACAAGTATAACAAATAGAGCCTGCTTCCTGGGATTATTACTTTATATTGTAGAGGGGAAAAAGAAAAGACAATGTAAGGGATTAAAGACAGTGATCTAACGACCAAAACATGACAGAAGTTGTCAAGGCAGATTTGTGAAAATTTCCTTCTGGACAGTTTGCTATGGGCTTCACCAAAAGTGTAAAGACAACAGCCTTTCCTGCCTTGCACTTGATCCAATAATTCATTAATCTCTTACACAAAACAGACAGAAAATCTGTTATGCATTGTGGTTATCTAAACACAAATCGACTCTAGAGAAAGAGTACTCGGAGGGAACAATAACTTTTCCACAGGATAATATATCCAATTCACGATATAGATGAGCATTCTAAACAATGCTAATTGTCTACTTAATACCAGATTTCTCTAAAACAAGAGCAAACTGGACTAGGCTGATGTGGAATTCCAGCTTTCTGATATGTACTGCTCTCCTACTTGGCACAAGCCCAGGCCCTCCCCTCCCGAACACTCTGTAAACATGTGTGCCATCAGTGATTTTTGTTTTCCAACTGGAGAATAGTAGGGTTGAAAGTCAGATATTTTCATAAAAATAATTCTAGACAAATTTAATAGAACTTCACCTTGCTATGTTTCACAAACTCTGTAGAACTGAGAAAAGTGATAAAAGTAAAAGGTCCTGGCTGCCCCCCAGAACAAAGCACATATATGCACACACAAAAAGAACTATTATTTATTTGAAAATTTTGATTTAATCATATAAATTATTTGATGCAGCCAAATTTGACGAAAAACAAAATCACCATTTAGCAAAAGTGCTAAATACAACTGAGAGACAGAGTGCATTTGAATGATACAAGTGGTAGTAGAAGAGAAAATATTAGCATCCTCTTTTCCTTTAGGTAACGCAGAGAAGAAATAAACCTGAATTTTTAAAACCTATCAACATGGATCAGACAATGCAGGAAACAAATGAAATTGAACAACAAAACTGAATATTTTTTATCAGTTCAGTGCATACAGATATTAATTTATGAACTATGTGTTCCTGGTATCAGTTTATAAATCACTGACAAAGAATAAAATGAATTTTATTACATACACTTTGCTGCTTTACCTTAAATCTTTCAGTATTATCTCAACCAATAACTAGAATGTAAATAACTCAGACAGGTAAGAATTAATGAAGTTAGAAAACAAACAAAAGAGCAACCATAATGGTCAGACTGCCCAAAAAACATTCACTTTTCCCTCTTCTTCGAAATTTACACTGGCCCGAAGCCCAGAAATGGCAATATGCAATCCTGCACCTGTGATAAGTCAAAGACTGATATATTTTGACCTGTTAGGGTAAAAATGGAAGATAGAAGAGGAAGACCAAGATCTTTCTACTAGAAATCGGCCCCATTTCATCTCTTCAAAATAGTAACTTTTAATGGTACTAAAATACTCATGAATTGAGTAGGAAAACAGGATTTTATCGTTTTAAGGGTTTGTTTTTTTTTTTTTTAATACCATTATAAACCATTTCTCCGTCATTTGCACATCCTGATTGAGAACAAGTCTACAAACAGAGGGATTAAAAAATACACCCCAAAATATATTTAAAAATTCTTGGGGCCTAGGACTGCACTTTTGAATCTTAATGGCATAAACTCACTTACTGCCAGATCAGACTCTGCAGTGTTTCTACTCTAACTGGAGACTGGTTTATTTATTTAATTGCCTTTCTCAAATGTGTCTGGTAAAGCATGAGAAAGGGTTTGTTGGCTCTTGTTGTAATGACGCACACAACTCACTTGTAGCTGAGCACTCTGAGGATTTAGCTCTTTGCTGAGCGTCTCCATCGACAAACAAAGCTAAATTCCAAGTGGGACTCTGAGGGAAAGCGTGTGTTATAAGTGTGCACACAAAGGAACAAAAGCAGGGCTTAGGAACACTGAACGGCAAGTGATCCACGGAGTGGATCAGTGTTTGCATCTACCCTCATACTTTGTCTCTTTGATCATGCTGCAATGAAGATAAGTGTTATCTTGTTCCCACTTTTACACTAGAAAGAGTAACTAATAGCCAGGAGAAAGAACATGGGTTTTGATTGAAATGTAGATAAAACACTTTAAAAGTGCTGCCTCGAACTTTACAATACCAAAGTCTGAGAACAGGATATCAAAGATGGTGCCTGAATTATCAGAATCTCCTGTTTCAGAAAAAATCTAGGGCCTAATGTATTACTCATTGAATGGGCAGAGTTCATCGTACTGATTTGTTTTCAAGATTCCATTTTCAAGGACTTTTACAATAACTTTGATGAAAAACATCCAACTGTTATAGATAAGGCCCTCCAATAGAAATTTTTAAAAAATCACTATGGAAGGTTATTTCATCAAAAATAGGAACAACAGAAATTTGTCATCATCTATGAATAGTTACTGTATCCATAATGAAATCACAGAATTGTCCATAAACGTTTCAAATATTTTCATAATTAAATAGCAGTTAGTGATGCCCCACAGTATTAAGAAAGAGAAAAAAAAAAAAAAGGAAAGAAATAGTCAAGTTATTTAAAAATTCTTCAACACTCAAACATAAGTTACCTTCCAGCTCATAAAATACTTGAAATAAAAGTTGTGAGATTTATTCTCTTAAAAAATGGTTAGATCAACTGTTTTCACCCAAATCATACACTGCATTTTCAGGTCCCTCTACAGAAAAGTAAGATTAGGAATATAAAATTGTAAAGAAAATATTTTTTTCTCTCCCAAGCATACAACTGATGCTCAGAGACACGTAGGTTTTAGTAGTTAATTATTAATGTGACAGACAAGCAGAGCATTTAAGAATCTAAAAGAATGTTCAAATAATGTTTTCCACATACATTTACAGATCAATATGTAGGTTGGGTTGTGAATGCGTACATAGCAAATGTTATTGTTAAGGGATTTTCTTGGGAGGAGGGAGAATTAATGCTACTTATTCGATTGCTAAAAGATAGTTAAAGAAAGCCACTTGTTGTCATGTGGTCATGGTTCTATTTCTCATTTTTCCTTTCTCTTTCTGCATCTTTAAACAGAAGCTCCAGCGCTCACTCTCTCTGTTTCACTTTGCTTCCTGGCAAATGGGCTGCAAAACTGTCTATACAAGACAGAACTTTCTGTAAAGCTTAATTCATTATTTATAAGGTACTTTGAGGTGTTCAGAAGAACAGCAGATAGCAAATGAAAAGGAAGTGGAAAGTATCCAAGGATACAAGTCCTTTAGAGGCCTACAGCCCTTTAAGGGATTGCAAAGCCCTCTTAATACATGACATTTCATTTCTGAAGATATAGCCCCTGTTTTGACCTAGAAATGCTTGTGATCTAGACGTAGTCATGTTTCCTGATTCCTTGGCATCTATTTAACTCCAGTTTTACTAAACATGCAAGGCTCAGAGCTCCAGACCAGAATCTTAAAAAGAAAGAATTAATCATACAGTATTTATATGCTCAATATCAGTTCTTTATCACTACAGAGGAAAGTCATGTCACAACTTCTCACCCCCCTTTTCTCTCTGTAAAAACAACTATTTAAAATTCCTAACATTTTCTCCATCTCTTATACAGAATTATTTACTTTGATTTAGTGATGTTTCTGAACTTCTAAACCACTTTTTTATCTTTATGTAAAGCAGACAAAACTGAGATACTAAGTAATCCATAAAAATAAAAGGACTTCCTCAATCCGTTCCAAAACTAGCCAACTGTAATGAGAAGCTGTAAGAAGAAACTGGGAGGAGAACAGAGATGAATTAGAGAAGAACAACCAAGATGGAAATATTTTAACTGCCTTCTCAATATCTATCATTAAAATGTATAAAGTTGCATGAAAATTACTCGTAAGTTGTTTTTGAAAATGGAGCCTCGACAAACCTGACCTTTCTATTATAAGTATTTTCAATTTCTCCCTCTTTCTCTGGTGCTACCTTCAAGCAATAGGAGGAAGCTTCTTGATCTATGCGGTTAATTTCCAAAGTAAATCATTCTAATCCATTTGCATGATCTTAAAAACTGCAAATAAAATACAAAGTCATGTGTTTTGTCGTCTTCTTTTTTTTTAGATGGCAACAATTTGCAGCAATCAGTTGCCCATACCTTGATTGTGTCCTATCCTCTTGCAAGTAAAAAACATTGTTGACAAAGTTTGAGAAAGGAAACAACAAATAATTTTGAGCCAATCAGTTGTCCAGAACTTGTCATATTTTTTCCTTATTTACACAGAAAATAAACAGGAAAGTTATTAAAACATAAGGGAAAATAGATTTCTTATAGCAATCACCTGTGAGTATTTTCATTTTTAGTAGCTCTACAAGACTTCCTTATTTTCTTTATTTTGCAGCTCAACATTTAAAGGAAAATCTTTTACTTGAGAGCCGGCTAGTGCCTGGATGTGGAGTGTAATAGGGCTTCACACACAATGGAGAAATCCCTTGCCGCTGTACTTGTCATTCTCCCAAGCTGAGGGGATGTTCGCTCTTTGTTCCCACAACAAGCAAGCCCAAGTTTTTGTTTGCTTCCAGCATTATGCTACTTTGTTTTCTGGATAAAAATGAGAGGCTGAAAGCATGGAGATATATTGTTACAAGAAGGTGAAAGTCCTTGGAGGAACAGGATTTTCTCCTCTTACCTGGAACCAGCTGATCCTGCAGAACTGGGAAAAACTTCTGGAGAGCTCAAGAAGAGTTTCAAAGCAGGGAGAGATGGTGGCAGAGATAGAGAGTAGTGGTCTACAGAGAGGATCTGGGACTACCCTCATGAGAGAGACATCAGAGCTGAGGGAAGAAAAAACTTTCTCTGAAGGGCTTGGAGAGGGACGACTTATCTCTGACGTGTTGAAAATTGCTGCTAGTCTGAGAGTAAAATTCTTCACTCCTACAGGGACACAGTGGGCAGGCACAGATAAAAATGCAATGGCTTCCAAACAGGTTTGCCTCGCTCTGAATTTTCTCTGTGTAAAACATTGTCACATCACACTATTCTCTACTAAAAGCATTACAGATTCAAACCCCTCACAGTGTTTTGGGGATTCTCACCACAAGGAGAAAGGGTTGCTGATTTATGCCTCCGAAAAGAAGCATAAAATACCCAGGGACAATCATCCACATCCCCAGCTCCAGCAATGCCACGTCCAGTTCACTGAGTTTTGCAGTTTGAAAGTCTCAAAAGCAAACTCAGACAGAAACACTTTGAAAAATGCAAGAGCTGAAACCAGTGCATTCCTTTCAAAAATATAAACTGTATCTCCAAGCTTTTGGTGCTTCTACATCTGTTGAAACAGAAAAAAGAGCAAAAACCCTTGGTAAATTGAAAAGACATGAAGGTGGTTGGTTTCTGTTTTGGTTTAAAACAAACTTGCTACCTTAAGTTCAGCTCACAATTTATTTCCTTTATTTTCATTTGCCTTTTATACTGCACATGAAAAAGCTGTGTACAGTCACTCACTTTAAGAGGCTGTGGAAGTAATGCACTAAAAAAAATCAACTCAAATGGTTTTGCAAATCAAACACCTCATTAAAAAAACACAACGGAACAAAACTGAAAACATCTCACTAGTTCTAGCAGCATTTTCTATATATGAATATAACAACAAGAATATCAGCCCAAACTCATAATTGAAAAAGTTCTCAATGCACTTGCAGTCTTCAGCAGGTGGCTTAGAAGTATGAAACTAAAGCAAGACCCATTTCTGTAAATGTCCGTGTCAGTGCCTGATTTTTCATGCTCCAGAAGAGTTAATTTTTAGTGTGTTACTCATTTTCCTTTGCTTTCTTTTCTGCATAAATTATCTTTGGAGAAATACAACTGTAACACAGTGTGCCCAAAAATGTGTACACTTGTACCCTCTGACAAATAATAGAAATCAATGGTCCAGACAATTTTCTGTGTACAGAAATGTCTA
This sequence comes from Oreocharis arfaki, assembly GCA_013398015.1. Classification (NCBI taxonomy): domain Eukaryota; kingdom Metazoa; phylum Chordata; class Aves; order Passeriformes; family Paramythiidae; genus Oreocharis; species Oreocharis arfaki. The sequence goes on along the minus strand of VZRR01010716.1, from coordinate 437,179 downwards.
ATATGACATTAACTTGCAAATGCCTAAATTTTCTACTTTCCTCATCAACCCTGTGACAGAATATTAGCCAATGATTTACATGTGTCCAAAAGTAACATGTCTACTCCTGTGGAATTTTGAGTAAGACTTGACAGTTTCTTTTTTTTTTTTTTTTTCCTATTTCTTTCAAATCAACCACAATTTCCTAAATGTTTCAGCTGGGAATACTGGTTCATTACTGTTTACCACATGGACCTACTTTTAGATATTAGTTGGAAACATCAGCACTAACTACCTTTAAAACTAATAGAAAAGTCAGTAAGTAATATAGTATATAGTCTCTTATGGGAGTCTTCACTCAGTGTTCTTCAGCATGAGATGATACTGTCCTAAAAACCTCTGTAACGCCCTTTACTTTATGGAGACCTTCAGAAATCTCTGCATTTCCACCAAGCACTTTCAGTGTCTCTTTACACTGTCCCAAAGTTATCGAAATGCCAGTTCGCTGTATCAGAGCTTCTGTTTTGCTGGTGTGGCTTTCTAGGTGCAGCAGTTCTTGCACTCACCTGAAATTCCAGTTGGGATCAATACGAACAATTTTAATGGATTTAAGGCAGAGGACAGCCATGGGATTATGGACCACACTACTCCAAGGTCATGCATAGCAGACCCTGTATTTTTTCACCCACTTGCCTTGCCATGGTGAATATAAAACAGAAATATAGAAAACAGAAAATGAAAAATCATCTCATTGAATATATTCAGGATGCATCAGTTTAATGTTCTGACACTGGACACTATTGCAATGACTAAAATCTCCCTCACCATTTTCTACCACATCACTCTCACATGTGGCAGAACATACTTTATATTTTAGCTTAGTTTCCTTAGAAAACAAGCTATGTTTAATGAAGATGGTTTTGTTTCTTTTTTTCTCCTCTGGGTTATACAAAAGTTTGATAATCCTTTAATCCCTCACTCTTAGCTTTAAGCTTCTTGGCTAACTTTAACTGAGTTTGAGACAGCGGGACAGACCTCTCAGATCTGCTGTTTCCACTAAAACAGGGAAGAAAACAGACTTAATTAGTGCCTCTTGAAAACCAAAATACTCCAGAAGATATATTTGGTTTTGTCCTGTTATAAAGAGTCAATATCCAAACAAAACATTAAGAATGCCTTTTCCCATACAAAAAAAAAAAAAGCCAAACTCCAGTTGGAGTTCTCACATTTCCTAGCAGAATACAATCCAACCAAGAGACAAAAACTATAGGAAATCATTAATGCTATTAATTTTATTTGTTGTCTGTAGGGAATACTGTAAGATCACAAGTAGGGTTTCTGTAAAAAAAGGCAGGTTATTGCCAAAATAATAAGTGATGTAAATGAAAAAATACTTATCCCGCTCTCCTTTATACAGATAACCTTCACAATAGCATAAAGAAATCTGGTCTGAAATTTGAAAACAGTATTTGTATGTGTATGCATATTCAATTGCTCTGTGGCAACCACATGGAAGAAAAGCCAGTAGACAGATTACAGAGGAAGCAGAACTTGACAAGTTCTTACTCAAAGGGCCAAATGCAGTACAAGAGAATATGAGTAGCTGGAAGAACCGTCACTGCAGTGTGATGCACTGGACTCAAATTGTTGACTTGGGTAAGGCAAAGGTGCTGTAATAGACCATAGCAGGTCTGTGACCAGGATATGCTGCAGCAGTCTATCTAAAAGGTACACGAGACAGACTGTATAGCCATTACACAGCATTCTTTCCCCTGGTAATGCTCCACTACCAGAAAATAATCAACAGTGATTTAATAAATAATTTTCTATCTTAATCTGTTGACATTTTTTATAAAGAAAATACCAAACATGCAGCGTTGACACAAAATTAAAGATTTTGTCCAACTGGTGTCCATTCCACCCAGGTATGAATCCTGATTTCAAAACCAGAAACTTTGTTGCAGTAACCTATTAAGAAAATGCTTAATGAGGTTACACTGCACAGTTTTGCTTCTTTCCATTCACATCCATGTAAGCTGTCAGAGTTTTGCCCTATGTCTATATCGTTATTAGACAATTTCTGAGATATTTTCTTAATTGCTTTCAGTTCTCAGATACGACTGGCTTCACATCCAATCCATCTGCTCTTCCTGCTTACACTCCTTAGCATTCAATTCCTAATGATTTGATAATTTCAATTCCTGTTTGCAAATTGCTACATGACTGTTTGCCATCGTGTACAGGTTTCCCTTCATGACAAGGACAGATGTTGAGAAGTTTACACCATTTTCTCATTTTTCCCCCATCTTAGAAATTTTTGCTGCCTTACACAATTCAGTAGCTACACAAGAATTAATAAGTTTATACACAAGTTATCCATTTGTGTACAAGGGACACCACTGGACTGCAATTTTACCATATGTCATTTTTGAAACAGAATTCCTGAAGTATTCGTAGGTTCTGTTCCTCATGTGTAAATATGTATTTGTCACTCATTCATTATGTAACTTTTTGAATAATGCATAAAAATTCTGACTCCAGATCCTGAGGTTCCCTGTAACAACTACAACTATAAAAAGATGAATGCCAACCTTGAACCCTTAAAGAATGAAAAGACATTTTCAAAGACGAATTAAAACCTGTGTGCCTCCAGGACTAAAAAACTTCAGAACTGTAATCATTTTTTCCAAATTATGTAGCTGTTTACTGGTTTATGATTGCTGTATACCTTTCAGTGATGTCTGAATTACTTTCTCTTTACCCTGACAAAAGCCAGTGTTGAAGTATAGACAATTTTAATTAATTTCTATCCCTATACAGGCACTTCATCCTGAGAGTTCATCAAGTGAGAACTATTCATTTTCTAGTAGGGTAATATTTTTTATCCTGAAAAAAAAGTTCATTTTAAATATATATATATATATATCTGAAATCATAATACAAACTGCATCATCACAATAGAAGTATTTCTACAGTGGGTAAGCAGAACGCAGATAGAAGTACTGTGAAACAAATACTTTGAAGAATGACTTTGGGACGCATTTCTCTCAATATTAATTTGTTTCCATGACACAAGTTATTTTTTCTTGTAGAGCAAGCAGTGGAGGATTTGTACCTTTATCTACATTATACAGAATGCTGCTTAGTATGGTGCTGATTGATTAGTTTTAAAATAATGCTTTATAAGCCCATTTTGATTTCATTTGGTCTTTTACTGACTGGCTTCAGTCTTGTTTTAAATGCTACTGCCCATACAGCAACTTCATTTGGGACTCACATTATCCTATCCCTTCCATTTTTGTACACATCTTATTTTCCTTTTAGCCTTTTCATTTCCCATTCCCTTACTTGTTTTTCTGCTCCACAAATTACTCCCCTACATGAAGTGTACTGCACTACATTACATGTACCATTTCTCTTTCCACTGTAAAATTTCCAGGACAGATACTACCTACACCTGATCAGTTCCTATGCCTAAATATAACTGAAGCTGATTAAAAAAATCATCAAAAAGCATGCCAAAATATGGCCTATCAACAAGTATGTCTCTTGAGTTGGCACACAAGCAGCAAGCAGAGATAGATTTCAAACTTTTTTGCGTCATCTCACAAAAATTTTATCATATTTGATGCATGATTAAAATGAAAACTTATTCAGTTGAATGAGGCAAGACCATGAGAAAAACAGATGCTGCATGAACCAGTTCCTGTTATCCTTAGTTATCTATGTGCCACTGATCACGGGCTGGGAGCAGGGAATGGATGACAGGATCACCTGAGATGTGTACAAGCTCTGTCCTCTGATTTTAAGTAGAGGGCTTATTTAATTATAGGCAATCTTCCTATATAATCTTCCTTGTTCCTAATTATTGGCAATATTTTAAAATGGAAATTATCTGAAGGAAAAGTTATAAATTAATATACTTAAAATATTGCTTTTATTTTTGATCACAGCTTTGGAGTTTAGAAGAATAGAAAGGTGGTATTTTGTTTGCTTGGTCTTTAATCACCCACTCCTGAATAATTTTGTATCTCCCAGGTGGCTCGGTCTCTCGACTCATTACCCCAGTCTAGGAGAAAGCTTATAGATCTAACATGGTTCCAAATGCACTCTTAATCAATACTTTAAAACTACCAAAATGATAACAAATGGACATATTAAGTCGTACAGCATCTCAGTTCTGTGCTTTTTAGTAGCTTGCTGATGCACGTCATAAACACTATATGAGAACCATGTGTTTTCCCTTTTATAGGAAAAATATGCAGAATGGTCTAAAACCTTCAACAATGCATTACAAAATTGTGCTGCCTAAGTAATTTCAAATTATACTATCTGGCTATAAGAAAAAACGTTAGGCAAAATAAGTCATTGAAATGACTACAAATATCTGCTGAAAAGAACAATGTTCACTTTGGCTGCTTTATAGGGGAAAGCTAGAACATTAATATACATCAAAGTTAACTATAAAGCAATAGTATTTTTCCATTTCTGATTTTAAACAGAGCTACATTTTAGTAAAATTGACAATTCAGACAATTGGATATGGAAAAAAATAATCACACTCTCACTAAAAACCAAATGTAAGAACATGTAAGAAACGTTACAACAAAGAAGATTGCCACAGCGAAAACAAATATGCAAAGCCTTTTGACTCAGATAAATCTTTCTGATAGGTATGGACCAGTAATCACACCAATTTCTGGTTATTAATTGCTATGTGAAGGGCACATCAAGGAGAGGGGCTCCTAACTTCCTTCTGCAATGGAAGCACCCATGCCATCATATGCCAATCTTCCCACTGCACATTCAGGCTCCTCAAAGCCAGCAATACATCCCTTTTTTTTTTTCTGCTGGATTCCTCCAGTGACCACCTCAAAGCCTAGCATGTAAACTCATCTCCTCACCCACGTGAAGAACACACCCTATATATCCATCTCCTCCCCCTGATTTTTTCAAAATTTTTTGCAGAACCAGAAGGGAAGGCAAGATTTTGGGTTCCGCCTTGTGGTAGACAGAACCTGCCACCACAACCACCATAACTCAGAGAGGCCCATTATTTATGTATGTTCATGTGTCAGCAGTCAATGAGACAGTTTGGGAGGCTAAAGTCTTGGTGAAGTCTAGACTGCCTCTGATGGCTGATGGAGCAGGCAGGAAGATAAACAGCCTCAGGACAGTGTGGATTAACTGTAAAAATCTAATTTGCAAATAAGAGAACAACGCTTCATGAACAATGAAGCCATAGGAAAGCAAAAAGTAACTTCTGGAGCAAGAAGAGATTTCTAGTCAGAACAAACGTGGGGCAGAGGAGAATTATTAGCATTCAAATAAGACCCAGTATTAGTCACACAACAGTAGCAAATTATAGAATGGTACTGAAGCCGTAAATGTCTAAATTTCCATTTAGATGTGATTATAAATGAGGAAGTATATAGCAGCGTTATCTGAGTTTAGAGTCCAGTCTTTGCCAAGGATATGTTCCTCAACATACTCCAGATGGCATAGAATCATTGAGTATCTCAAGTTGGAAGGGACCCTAAAGGGTCATAGAGCCCAACTCCCTGCTCCTCACATGACTACCTAAAACTAAACCATTTGACTAATTGAGTTGTCCAGACACTTGAACTCTGGCAGGCTTGGTACCATGACCACTTGCCCAGGAAGCCTGTTGCAACGACTGACCCCCTCCTCAGTGAAGAACCTTTTCCTAATGTCCAACCTGAACTTCCCCTGAAGCAGCTTAATTTCGTTTCCTCGTGTCCTCTCACTGGCTGCCAGAGAGAAGAGGATAATGTAGTCTCCCTTCAGCTTCCTCTTTTGTTCCCTCTCTCTCTCTGAGATGCCAGATTTATTTTAGAGGCTATTAATAGCATTTGGAATTAGTTGCTTTCCAGGCCACTCTGGGGTGACTCATAATTTAAAGCAAAACCAGTGGTTCATGAGGCCAAAGCGGAACTCTCACCCCGCTCACCTTCTCCTTTCCCCCCCACACTGATGTGAGCCCGTATCACATCCAGACACAGTCTAACCAAAACACCACAGGTTCTCAGGAAACATCAGCAGTGCCAGCCAGGTGTCAACTGATACATTTGCACCCCATCAAAGAGGAACCAAATCTCCCCCAAATTCGAGAGAGTAATTAATCACAGAAAACATCTACTCATACGGAAAACAAAGTTATTTTCCCCCCCATCTCCATGAACGCAGAGAGAAATATTAGTTATGTTCGAGTAATTAATGTTATTGCATGCAAAAACAACCTTTAAATATAAAAGAGAAACATGGACACAGGAGCCAAGATGGCCCCACAGCTGCAGGACCTTGACAACATCTCCAGATGCACCTCTGCTGCCTGCCAGTAACGAAAGTGGAAAAGAAGCCAGCAGAGGTGACACCAAGGAGTTAGCAACAGACCCGCCTGATGCTGCGAGAACAAGCATTGCAGACTTTGGCATCTGGTCCCTACTTTTGCCAAGTGTGCCCTGTTTGTTTCCACAGCTGTTAAATGTGTTTGCTCAAAAAAAAGGGAAAAGCAGAAAGAGAGAGTGACTGGAGATACAAAAGTGGAGGAAGGATGAAGCCAACATGCAATTTATTCCCAGATAACAATTTGCTTTAGAAAATGTATTTCTAGTTATTAGGACAAGTCTGAGATATTCTTAGATGAAATTCATGCATAAATTCATATAGCATATTTGTGTTTACATCTTCAAAACACTGCAGGCAATTATCAGAGGGTTAACAAATGCATTTGCTGTAAACAACTTTTCCCCACTTTCTATATATATTTTAAATTACCTTGTAATAATCTGCTCCATCCAGCAGAGAAAATTATTATAGGCAGACTGAAATCTGTACTAGTTGTTCTAATCTACCTGAAGGTAAAAGGATACAAAATTAAACATCACTGTTAAGTAACTTGTTACAAATCCTTGTGAAGTCAGAGCGTAAATGTATGTTATAAAACAAAACAGCCATTAAAAACAATAAAATCACAATTCTCTTGAACAAACTAAAAAGAATCTTATTTCTAAGTGGCATCTCCCTTTTAACTTTAGCTCAAAACAAAGTCAAATTTAATAGAAAAAAGAATTGCATTTAAGTGAATTAAGAGACTAAATATTTAGACTTCGAGAAGAACAAGAAAGGTGAATGCATCAGTTCAGGATGCGAAAAACATGTCCTACTCAATTTCTGGCTAAATCTTATCAATTTCTTTGCTTCTGGCAGTGTTCTGGTCTTCACAGGGGAATAATTTCTGGGTTTATTAGCATAACTGACCCTGTTTTACACCTGTGGAAGCAAACCTTGTTAATATGGCAAAGAGAATGCATATTCAGTTAAAACATGGCCTCTAGATATATGTGAAACATTGATTTACTGAAATTCAGTTACCTTCTCCTAGGCAAATATAGAGATATCTTGAAAATGTAGTTATAAGCTAAAACTATGTGTCTCATGCTATGATACTAATTTAGAGCTTAAACAAAATCAGCTACATAGAAGTTTTGTTTTTTTTTTTTAATAAAACAGTCTCTGCTAACCTGAAGCCTAATTAAAGAAAGTAAGTTTAAAAATCACATTGAGTATTTAATCTCTGCTGGAATTCACTACATAGCTTTTTCCATTCTATATTTTTCATATTTTTTTTCTCTGTCTTGAAACAGTAAAGAAACGTCTGCAAATCTACTTTCACTTAGTTTCACTAGCTGAAAGAAAATAATTACTCGTGCTAGCTCATATTATTTTCCAATTTAAAAAAAAAGATGTTTTATAATATTCAATTTTTCTCGTTTTACACCAGATTTGCTGCACACCTAGTGAAAATGGTTTCACTGAGAAAGCTCTGGCAAGATATCTGTACACTACCTTGTCCCTGGGCCTCCCTAGATTTTAGCATGGATGGGGAAAGAAGATTGTGTGGAGCAACTCAGCTTCTGTGTCAACCTCAAGACACCAGTTAGGATTCTCCTTCATCCCCCTCAGGTTTAAGCTAGAATGGATTTTCCCATCTAGCATAGACCTACTATGACGGCAGTTTAAACTAAACAGACAATACTAAGTACAAATTATAATTTGTAATTAGTTCATTCCTACAGATGTGTTCTGACACAAACTCTAGCCCATGTTCACATTCATCACTGGCAATGAAGCAAGGCCAGATTCTCACAATCAGAAATAGGCACTGGTATGCAAAACTCAGACTTTTAAGATGAGTATTTTGTGACCAGTACACTACAAGGATGCTTTGCAATATTGCAGGGAATGGATGACTATAAAGTATTGAAGATGGCACAAATCCTGCCATGGATGTATTCATGGAGCTCTGTTCTTCACATGTAAAAATGATTTGAAATAATTATCTTGATTGATCCTGTTGTTCAATGAGTGATAAGAGAGGCTCAGTAGAGATTGTGTGTGTCTGAATTCACTTCAATGAAATGGTTATTCAGAACAGCTTGAAGCTGTCTTATCTTGAATGCACATTGGAAAGTTACTTAATACAAGCATCCATATCCCGGGAAGGAATTCTCCTTCAGGACTGGAAACTAGTCATGACTTTTTCTTGCTTGCTTGTATTTTTACAAATCAAAGACCTTGATTTGAGTGCTGTTTATCCATCAGAAAGCGTGCGGGTGTAACGCTCATTCTATTGTGCAGAACAATTCCTAGAAATGTCAAAGTCCTCCCTAAAGCCTGGTATTTTTTAAGTCTCTAGAGAAACACATTTTATTTGACATCTGTTTGCCCCCTTCACACAACTCTGTCCATGTGTAGTAGGACTTCATTTATAGATCTTCCACAGAGGGTCGGTGTCTATGGCTCAGAGCCAGGGTGGAGGCACTTGCATTTCCATAGAGTTTTTCACATAATCTGCACACAACAATATCTTTTTTCTTAACTCATGGCATTCAGTTTTTCTTTCCTAAACCACATGCAGCTCATCAGCTGCAAAACCTGGCTCTCATGTCTGTGGAGGTGTTGATAATGAAGACCCTCAACTAATCTGAAACCCAGGATGATGGAAGGAGTGTGTAAGCAGGGTCTGCCATAGGGGATGATATGGGGTTGTGTGGCTATTTTCAGTGTGACGCTTCAAGAAGCTTCTTAGAAGTAGGAGGAAAAACTGATTTTTCTTGTTGTTTTTGTTGAGGAGTTGTCACCTTGGGCCATCTGAAGCTCAGTAAGGAGTCTGCAACTGAAGGATAGTTATGGGTGGAACCAGGGCAGGGAGGTTGGATAGAGAACGGTGAGAGAGAAAGCTGATTTCTGTCTCCAGACAAACAAGAAATGAGGCACAGAGACTATGCTGCTGTTGCTGCTGCAGTAGTTTTTGCTACATCCAGCTAAACACTGTCTTGGCTCCTTTTCTGGAGCCTGACACAGTAAAAAACCTCACATGAACAGGACTGTGACTGAATTGCAAAATCAGCTTCTTGGCTTGTCTGGGCAGTACTGGGCAAAAGCTGTAGAAGCTCAGGAGGATTAGGCACCCCTTCTTTTAAGGCCAGCAACCCAGATTTGATACTGTTAAAAGTTAGGCATCGTAGACAATCTGATTTATCTTTTAAAACTAAAGTATGACTGAGTAGTTTTGAAAAAGAGAACAAAGGAGGAGTTAGTGAACTCTCACTGTTACGTCCCCAACTATTGCCTCTCATTTTTCTGCCTGTCGAAATAAGTTTAAAGTACATCTTCAGTTTAGCTGATGTTAAAAAAGACATCAAGTGTCATCAGATGTTCTGTATTGGACAGGTTTTTGGTCAATGGGGGACAGAGCATCAACAACATCAGTAAAGCACATTCAAGGAAATAAGACTGATTCTGATGTGAAATCTTCCAAGGGAGAGCCCTGCCACCATTTGATATGCAGTTGTGGTTACTTAGATTATAAATCTGGGATTCTAATTTTAAGGACAGGGTAGAACTGTCTCCTTTGAAGCATATAAATTCTTAACTGCCACAGATAATGTTAACTCAAATTATTATTATTTCTATTCCAACACAGATTATAGGACAGGAGAATTTACCTGGAAATTAAAAAAATAAATCCAGCATATATATCAGAAAGCATCTTTTCATGTAGAGAATAATAAATACTTAGAATAGCCTGCAGGCAAAGCTGTAGAGGCAAAAAGCACCTGTGTCATTCAAGAAACAATTAGCTAACATACTTGGGGAAACAGTCTAGTAAAAAGAATATGTCTTGATGGACCAAATGACCTTCATTCATTCTCCAGAATTCTCTCATTTCAGCATTTTGGCCTCAAGCAACGTCAATTCTTCCTTAAATTATCCTGTTCATCAGTTCACTGATGAGGGTGATCCTTTCTTATACCATAACAAATACTAAACAATCACCAGCCCTGTATCATGACAATACTTCGAGCACATAATCAAAATTCACCTTCAGTTCCATGACTGTATCTAGTCTTGTACCCAGACTGATTAAGAGAATGTTTTTCAGGCATCTGGAAAATAAAACAACAAAAACCTTCTCAGGGTTTTAGAATTAACTGCAAGAAATATAGCTATTCTCCACTCCTGGCACGCAGTATGCACTTTTTAAATGAAACACAGAGGAAACAACAAGGTAAATCTCCCTCAGAAACCTAAGCAGGTTCATGAAGGTCCTTGTGACTCTTCAGTTGTCACTAAAGTAAACCTTTTAGTATTTTAAGTTATCACTGATACTTTTTTCCAGATGTTTGCTTTGTTTTAACTTAATATGGATAAAAATTAATAGAAAATTAAGCATTCACAGTGATTTTTTTTTAGAAGATGTAGTCCACTTGAAACATTTCAAGTGAGTACTGGGAAAATATAATCACTGCTATAAATAAGGTAAAGCATAGCTTATCTGTAACAATATACTGAGGCAAGTAGAAACACTACAGTTGGATAAAAAGAACTTCGACAATTTAGGCAACTGGGGAAAACCTGATGTTACCTATAAAGCTGTGTATCTTTCTGGTTTTGCTTTTAAAACTCTTGGCTCACGCACTCAAGTCACAGGAGCTTCAGATTAGTAGGATGTTTTCTTCTCCATCCATAGTTTTAGGAGGTATTTCTGAGTCTGCTGGCACTCTGCATTGCACTGTCAATTCCTACTGAAATTAAGAAACAAGCAGCATTTCACAGGACTGGCTCCACGTACCCAGAGAAATAGCAAAGGAAAAGGTGCATCTGGAAATCCATCCCCAAACAGAATCTCTGTAGTTCTCTCTGCAAGTCACAAATTGAAGCTCAAGGGGAGCTGCATGGCAGGAGTGAAACCTTAGAAAGCTGCAAACCTGTTGAGAAAAGTGAGTGTTCACTAAACTGTATAAATCCAAGCTAGAGTATATTACAAACGTATTTTAGACAACCAAAATAAAAATTATTGTGATATTTTAGAGTTTTGTTAAATGGTATGAACTATCAAGCATAAACATTCGCTTAGTCTTGGTTAAGAAACCGATGAATAAACACTCTTTTAGCCTTGGTTAAGAAACCTATGAATATTGCTGTGTTATAAAAGATTTCTGAAACTGCAAAATATTAATAATAAGAATTATATGAGTAACTTAAAATGCAAGAAAATTAATTACTCAAAGTTCTCCACATTTCGTTAAATTGGATTAAAAAATCTAATACACCAATGCTGTTCATCAATAAGGTATTTTTTAAGTGTTCAAGCTTTAAATATGTGGAGAATTTTAGTATTTTATAACTTTGAAGAACTAAATGGAAGTTTAATAACATGGAAACATCAAACCATTACTTTCATTGTGACATTGCTACATATTACTAGTACATTGAAAAATTCAGATTCTGTCACACAGACTGTTTATTTTCGAAATATAGCATGTAAGTAATATCAGAAAAGACAGCAGAAAGGAAACATAAATTTTCAGAGAAATCCCTCCGAAGACAACTTTTTTTCTGCATACAGAAATGTAGCATTAATATCAGTTACCAGGAGCGTGGGAGTTCTGAAAACAAGAAAAATATCCCTTGGCATATTATGGTTTCCACCTGCTAAATCTTCATGTGTCTACTACAGCTTCATTTCTTTTGTTATTAGAATTTGCACCACAGAATTTTCTGCAATAAAATGATTCTACTTCTTTGAGATTCGCACTGGATCCTATCACAAGTTATTTGTGGTACAGTTCTTGTTCTTTAGATTTTATTCATGTTGTTATCATTTTTCAAGAACTTCCCACAGATGGACATTTATCCATGCTGTTAAATTACTGAAGCAGTCTATTAACTCACAGAATCTCTGACACGGATGTGTGTTGGCACAATTTATTGCTTTACAGAGTCTCTCCATAGCAGAACATTTACCTAACGGTGAAGTTTTTTGTGTCACTAGTTACCGCTTACACACAGTCAGCCCTAAGAGCCAAGGTTTGAAGTCAGATTCCTGAGAAAATACAGTTATCCTCATCAATTTTAGCACTAGAATAATTATTCTGTAGTCACCTACAGCAAATTGTATTTGCATAATATTGAGACGCTTGCTCATGCCGTTATGCAATCAACTGTTCTCTTCAGAGCTTTTCTTCCCCCCTTTATTTCAGACCCTCTCCACCCAAATAATTTATATAAATATTTTTAAAGCTCCAATGTAAACACGGAATTGTGTAGTAATCTTGTAGCAAAGCTGTCCAGGGCAAAAATGTGTCATTTATAGTTTCTAGTTGCTGTTCCTCAAATTTTACAGAGTATCACTCAAATTTTTTGCCTAATATATTAAAATATAGGGTTTTTTCTCAATAATAGATGTTCCTGTTTAGGGAAAAACAAATAATCCCCTCATTAAGAGTGTGGAACTGCGTATATTCTCCTCCATACTTTCTGGAAGATCACTTCTACAGTCCTTTGTTATTTGTATCTTGAGTTTGCATACCCCTGCCCTTCATAAAAGGCTAAATGAAAAAGTTTAAGAAAGCTCTCTGAAATGCAACCTTTTTCATTTTTTTCCCTATATTTCAGACATTTGAAAAATACCATCCTTTTATACTCTTGAAAAAAAAAAATTAAACATTGCAGCTAGTCGAAAATGCTGAAGAGACATTTGAAAGGACAGTATATTTCAACCTTAACTGTATTTCAGCTACACCTTTATGTCTATAAAAACTGGCTTTAAATGCTACATAATGTAATAGAGGGTTTTCTCAATGTAATGCTATAGCCCTCACTATTGTACACTCACAAGAGCACGGTCTAATCCAAGGTACTTTCTCCAGAGAAAAATAATAGTTAAGAGGTTTCATAAATTAACACTGTTGCTGCTTTTATGAATCTTGTTGATTCATCTAAAAAAGAACCCACTGGCCTTTTCCATAGTGAAATTTCTAGGTACACAGTGGACATATCCAACACTGATTTAGATGTCAAAAATCCACTTGCTCCAGTGGACTTCCACCAAAATATCTATTAGCTTGTGCTCTAAAAAGTAATCTCTAGTGAGAAAAAAACAGGGTGAAATCAGTACTACTGTTCAATGGGAGAGTCCCCTTGCCCACAAAGGATTTTAAGTCATTCAGGATTTTCATTGGTTGGTTTGGTTTTGTGGGTTGCCAATTTTGTAAAAAGACAGAATTACGTTTTTCGAGTGCTGATGTCTTCAAAACCAGATTCAGACAAGACTGTAAATTGGAGAGGTCTTCCTGTTGAATTATTTTCAATAGCATTAGTGAAAGCTTTTTCCTGTGTGGACTCATGAACATGTGAAAAAGAAGATATTTAACCTAGCTGAACCTGCTTCAAGGTTTTCAGAGTGCCAGGGCTATAACATCTGCCCACAAAGAGGAGATAGACCTCAGTGAACTTCTGGAGCTTGAAATCCAAACCCAACTGAATCCTGGGTTTAGGTTGACATTTGGAAGTCCTTGCAGTCAGTCTAAGTAAAGAAAGAGAATGTTAAAATAAACAGTTATAATTCATATCTGAAATTATTCCCCTGTATCATATAAACAATGTTGTTTTTTTTTTTTTATGGCTAATTCTGTATTATCCTCTTGTTTTCTGTCAAAGGTTCTACCCATCTGAGAACATCTGAGGTTTGTCCCTTGAAAGAGGGACAGCCATCCTTGGAGTACTGCCATCCTTCTGGCTGGGTACCCACATGAAATGTCCCTTCAGGCATTGAGGTCCTCTGGTGAACTTGACTTTTTTCTCAAATACATTCCTAAGCAGGTTTTTTTAAATCCGATATCACCACTTTTTCTCCATAGCATTGCACATGCTTGCTGCTCTTAAGCATCAGACATCTCTGAAAGGAGAATATGGGCTACAAAAAAAGCCTTTGCCCAGAAGTCTCTATACCCCATCATGTTACTCTACAACTTAGCCCCCAAAATATCAATGGATAGTTTATTTCACACAATTTTTATAACAATTAAAGCAAAAATGCTGATGTGTTTTATAAGCACCTTAATCTATTCTGTCAGTCAATATTGTATTTGATCATGCACTTTGAGTTGCAAAGAGGATTTTGTGCCATCATTCCAACAGATCAGAAACATCATGACTCACATAAAAATCAAATAACTGATTACATTCCTATACCCTTATTCTTCTGAGCAACTCTGAATTATATGCTCCATTAAATAATGGTTGGTATCAATTTACTTCTCCAACATTAAATAATTTCTAATTCTATCTCTGCTTTAGTTATGAAATTTTCTGATAATCTTGAAAGAACAATATTACTATGCTTTTTTTTCTGTCAATGCCAAGAACTCACAGGGTAATATTTTCATTTGGAAAAGCTGATTAATGTACTTAAATTGTATTTGCACACTTGTCTATTTGAAAAGGGCTTAAGGAATGTAACAGGCATTGGAGCAGTGGGTCTATACAAAAATGTAAAAATCAATGATATTTATGGAAAAGCTATAATTTTCACCTGGTAAATCTCCCTTACATCTTAACAGTGTCACTTTTCACTACGCTGTGTATCATGGTTAAAAAATTTCACTTTTTTCTTTAATATACATTTTACCAAAATTTCAGAAGTAACGTCTCATTTCTCATGAATTGATTTTATCATCCTAGCCATGAATGCATGTATTGATCTTGCAGTCCAAATTTGGCAGGTGTAATTGTTCTTTCAAAATACAAGAAGAATCTTCTGATGCTCACATTTGCTGCCCAGCATCTGAGGTATAAAATGCAATACAAATACACCCTACTTGAGCAATAGCAAAAGAACATTAATAGAGGTAAGTGCTAGTGCAGTTTCTCTAATACCACTGCTCACCAAAAGTACTTTTTCATACAAAGATATTTTAGATAGCAAAATACAAAAATCTACTTTTTTTTTTAACTAGAATGGCGAAGCCAGCATGGAAGATTGGATTATCTGTTTACGTTAGGTGATGTAAAGAACAAGTCCGTTTTTTATTCACATAACACCTATGTGCATTTTTCAATAAAATAATATGAAGACAGATGAGTCAAAACAGTAAAATTTGTATGTGCTAAGGTTTTTCCAGGCACATAATGAGATGGCAATCAACTTGAGATTTGACTGTATGTAAATGAGCATTCAGTCAGAATTTTGATAATATGGAGGGCATTCGAAAGCTGAGTAACTTACGTCTTATATTTTAATGAAGTCAAGTGATAAGATGGAAAGAGGGAGGTAAGATTCAAGTAAGCAAAAGAAAATTGTTTTGTAAAACGTATTTAATGATGGATGACTTCAGAGTGTTTGCAGAAGCCTGTATCACTGGCTCACAATTAAAAATTCATTAGGTCTTGCAAGGCCTGGGCAACATTCTGTAAATATGAAGCAGCGTGTGAAAAATTTGAATGAATGTGAGGACTTAATGGAATAATCATGGCCAGAAGCAGCGCTCCACAATACAACAATACATAAATATGCATGTGTTAAGGACTAAATCATGCTCACTGTACTTACACTAGCAGCTCCATTAACTTGGGTTATTCTGAAATCAACCAATCTACTCAGAGCAATAAAACAAACAGCACCCTAACAACTTTGGTGGCCATTCCATCACCTCTGTTTCTACTGGTAATTTGTTACGTAAGCATAACCCATAAAATGCATGAGACCACATCAATAATTTCAACCGAAGGAATCTTTTTTCTCAATAGTAGATTTTTTCTATTCCCACTCACATTAATTTCAATTCAACTCAGTGACGGAAGGCCTAAGTCAACGTTAGTTTAGCGTCTAGTTAAGATAATGAAATATTTTTATAAAATTGTTTCCATTTAAGATTCAGACTTCTGTCATTCATTTCAATGGATCCAGGATTGTACTCTATGGGTTACATGGAAATCCGTCATTTGCACTTACTCTTCTGTCAACTCCTGCTAATTTATTAATGATACTTTATTAGTTATTCTCCTATTCAAAGAAACTGTAAAGTGAAAAGCATGCATAGCCCCAGATATAGTGAAGAATAGGCTTTTGAAAAAGCCCAGCACTGAAACACATTTTTGCCTGAAGTCAGAAGTCATCAATATCTTACCATCACCAGCACAACACCACTCTCTACAAGTAACTGAGCAGTAAATGAATCCACCTATAAAAATAGTGTAACCTGCAATCAGCACACCCACAGATACTTTCAAACACTGATCTGAAATACTTTGGAATGATCTCAAATTATTCAAAAAATTGTGGAAATCCCTGCTTGACTTGGAGCAGAAAAAGGAAGCATTCATACAGCTGATATGGCTGGGTTGAAGGAAAAGGTGGCACCTGCTCTTTTAATCTACCCAGCTTGTATGTTTGCTTTTGCCTTCCAGCAGCAGCTATGGTGGACAGCAAGAGCCTTGGAACAGCTGGCTTAACCGAGATGTTGGAGATTAGGTGTGAACTATAAAGAAGCTCAGCAGTGAACCTGAGTTCAGCGTTCAGTGCGGATGTATCTGCCAGATGATGCCGCTGTATTTGGCCCATCCATCTGTGCTGACTGCTCAGCCTGTCATCATCTCCTCCTTCATCAAAAATTAGGGAAATATTTTTTTACAAAAATTATGGCTTTTTTTTTTTTCTCACTTTTTATCACATATTTAAATAGTCAGGAATATTTTGTTTCAACATTCTTCCTATTTCTTTGAGGTCAAAGCCTTGGCTTTCCCCCTCCCCTGTTAATTTGCCACCTATACACAAATACATGAGAGTAACACACCATTATGTTGCCATATGTTTTAAAGTTTTCCTTGCAGGACAGATGAAAAAGAAGTGACTATGCATTGCTAAAACCCTTTAGTCCTTCCACTAACTGGATGGGACTGGTTTTCAAATCTCTATGCAGTTCAAGCAGGACAATCCCTCTACATGACCTTCTCATCTGAATTATGCAGATTTGCTATTCTGATCACAACCCACCTGTCAAAAATATTAAAGGACAAATAAAACACCCAGAAAACACAGAGAGTGAGAGAGATGCATCGTCAGAGAAAGTTATTATCCTGTAATACCGTGGCAAATGTCTCATTACAGGGAACAGCTGAGAAAAAACATGCAATATTTCATACTAGAAAAAGAGATGCAATTAGATGAAAAAAAAATACGAAAGGAATTTTTAAAACATAAATTGTGTTGTTACAATTGATACAGGTGCTACCACACCTTAATGTTCTTTCAGAAGCAGTTCACATACTTATTTTCATCTATCTTTACATCTTTTCAGCTCTTTTAATTTATTGCCTCTTGCATAAATGCTCTTTTTACTCCTCTATACACTACTTTAAGCTCTACTTTTTCATAAAGCAAGGCTTAGCTTTATACGCGTTTCTATATCCAAGCAGCAGCTAGACATCTCAGAGTGCCTGCAAATGTAACTGACCCTAATCATTCCATGAAAATAATCACTTTAATGAGACCTAGTCTTGTCAAACTACGGGAGTAGTGTCAGCTCTTTAGTTCCCAAGCAAGGAATTCTGAATCAGGACTTTGGTTATAGAAGTTTTTTGATCACCGTGTTTTTTTCAAGGAGGTGATCAGTCAGATCTCCACTGTCTGCACTGACAGCTGGTGTGGAAGGCAATGCCAGCCACTGCTCTGAGCTCAGCTGACACTAATTCCTGCAGAAGGCAAGAATCCCAGTCTTTCAGCCCTAACAAGAGAGAGGCAGACAGTTTGCAGTCAGAGGCAAAGGCCCCAGAAAGTTTAGCACTGATGCTTTTGCAGTTGATGCATGGCCCCGCTCTCATGCCAGTAATCAGCTCTGCCACATATTTTCTTTCCAGCCTCAGCGAAGTCATCTGTTCTCCTCGTGAATCAGTGCCACACTGGCACAGCGGGGAGGACAGCGCGCTCCCCTGCCTGTCATTTGTCTGAGTTTTAAAATTAGCTGCAGCCTTTCGTGGAGGAGCACGCGGAGGCGCTTTGTCAAACAAGCAGAACCCCGCTGGTGCCGAGACCTTCCCCACTGCGGCTGCACGGGCGACACCTGCCTTGGCAGGCGTGGGGAGCCCACCCACACGTGCTCTCCAAGTGATGTAGCCATGTACATGTCAACAATAAAGTGAACCCTGAGCCTGAGAATGAAAAAATATCTTCAGTAAACCAGGGAAAAAGGTTCATTAAATCTATTCATTTATGCCAGAATATGAAAGACATCGTGGCCTGTCTCAGCATTACTACTACTTAGAAGCAAACTCATGATTAAACAATGGTTAACATTTAACTTAAAACCCTGCTGTTTTGAGAGATTTGATTTATGATTTGAAGTTTCTAATTCAGACTCAAATCAGGAAACTAAATATTTTAGCAATTAATAAAGTCTTTTCCAAACTTCAAGTAGACTTTTTTTATCCATTAATTTATTCTCCGTATTTGAAGTGTGGGACAGGGAAACCAAAACACCACCTGTGGTTCTATTTTATTCCTAACACATCCTTCTCTTATCATCTTAAATACTGCATCAAAAGGAGCCTGTTAAGGTGAACACGCTCATTGTCAATTCAGAAAAATAATATAGCATTATCTCCTAATGATGTGATTCACATTTATAATAAAACTGAACCATACTTTCTATTTAATTCTTCCCTCACAAAATCCTAGTAATAATGCCTGGAAGATAACTATAGAAGGGAAGTCATATCTGATCTCTACACACTCAGTTTTATCCTTAATATGTTGTTTTAATTAAAAGTAGCATTTTTTATAATTTAAGGAACATTAGGCAGAAGTTGAGTATTTAATATTCCATATATGAAAGGGAAGAAATAATCAACACTGTCTGAAGTCTTGGAGCATACGTTCATGTTATGGGATGCTACAGCCATTAAGCAGATGATTACTTTGTCCTCTGGATACAAAAATGCTTGAGAGCTAAGTTAAAGCATATACCTTCATGGTCCCCATGTAGCAAAAAGTTTAATTTAAGCATAAGATAAATACAAATAACCTAGGATAGCTTCATAGCTTTTAGTTTTTTTTAAATGCAGTTACATTTTTTTAAAAACAAACTCACGTAAACTTTAAAACACTGGTTTTGTTAAATGAATGCATTAGTCACAACAGATAACAACTGAGAATTTAATCTACCCTTACCTTTCAAAACCTGTCCTGACAGGTTTGATGAGCAGAACAGCCTAACACAAAGTTACTGTAATACCCCTTCAGTAATCAATTAAATCATTGGGACAGACTGAGGAATGTCTCAAAGGCCATGCCTCAGCCTTACCAGAGGGTGACAAGGGTGCTGATTTGTTTGGAAGGTTGCTAGAATGCCCTCTGCTTCAAAAGAATATCTTTTATTCCACAGTCAGAAAGTTATAAGATATTTTTCCCCACATTCTCAGAGTTTTTTGAGGTTCTCTCTTGTCTGGGTTTTACATTCTTTTTCCCAGTGTGACAGCAGATGACACTGTGCTTCTAACACAGAACAGCTCTGTTACACTTCTCAAGTTTCCTCACACATCAGGGGCTGATCATACAAGACGCTGAATGTAGCTGGTCCAACACTGTGTTATGCTGGAAGCTATTTGAAAAGTGTGAGAAAGGAAATTTTGTGAAGTTTGTAGTTCCAATGTTATAAACAATGAAAGTGTGTGCATAACAGAGGAGTCCAATGAACCCACTTAAAATTTTTCTTTTGTGCTTTTAATCAAGAGAATAGTAACTGTTCTGATAAAGGCAAATACCAGTCTAAAGTCTCCCAACCCAAGTGTCAAAGACACAGCCTTTCCTCTTTGTGTTTATGCTGCCTCTAGGATTATTTGGAGTAGCCACTGTTGGATCAGCTGGGAGGGTAGTGAAACTTCTTTTCTGATATGGCCATTACATCTACACCTGAGTCTGCTTTAAAATTGACAATTTTCCTGCAAACATTCAGTTCCACTCTTCAGGCTGGCTCTGTATCATTTCTTGTGCCTGAACACAGGAAGAAAGTAAAGGAAAAAAACTGAAAAAGCACACTTGACCCAGGTGCTTGCTTTCCATGCTGTCTTTGTGTGACATAAATCAACAATTTTGTATGTCGGTGGCATTTGGCTGCTGTAGCTGAGCAATTACCTTCAGATATTGGTGTCTCCACCTCAGCTATACTCTGCGGTAAGAACATGAATTCAGCCTGAAATATCCCCATAACCCATTCAGATCCACTATAAAAGCAGCCAGTAAGGGGGGACCTCAGACAGTTGCCATTCTGTAACACTGGGCACGTCCTGGGACTCAGAACTTCACTGGTACAAAAGCCAGGTCAAGCTATTCTGACAGTTTTCTCCCCATCTCAGAATTCTTTGTTTCTTGCCTCTGACTGTGAAGCAGAAGCTAATTGTGACTTCTAAGCTGCATATAGTCATAAAACTTTTAAAGAAGAGCCTCAATAGTGGATTATTGACATCTTGAACCTAAGAGTAGAACTTAAAGTGTTTTTTTTCCACGAGGCTCGATGGAACTAGTGCAATCATCCAACAATTAAGGAAAAAATATTAATTTAAAAATATATATTCTATAAATATCAAATTGTTTATTATGTCTTAATCCACTACCCTTCCATTTCACCACTGATTTTATGATGATAAAGGAGTGCAATCACAGCCTTACAATGCAGAAAGAAAGGATGAAACTCCAAAATAAATAAAAACCGCATGTCAAAAGATTTCTGATACTCTCTAGGTGAGTTCAAGTTGCAGGGTTTATATCTGAACTACTTGCTTCCATATGGATTGGTTTTAGCTAAGATGATAAAGTGAGGGAAAACAGGAGATATCTAGGTTTAGGTAACTAAAGTATTGTGGTTAGCCTAGACATACAGAAAAACTGAATGGAGGATAAAACTAAAATGCTTTTGTCTGGCTAGCAAGTTAGGAATATCTTTTATTCACTTGGCTACTTTACTTATTTTTTTTGTTTGTTTACTGTTTGGATGAAAAGAAATATCTTCAGTAATCCTAACATATGCTCTTTGTACCCTGAGATAGGGATCATCTGATAAAACACACTTGAAAGACCTCAGCATTTGCAATGACATGGCTATACTTACAGATTTTTCTTACAGTACTGATAATGTTATACACAGAAAAGAGGATCTATGCACAATACAGGGACTTGCCTACTCCTACAGTGCCTCAGCTTTCCTTTTGCTGTCCCAAGCTGTCTGTTGAATAGCAATGAGGCTGATAATGAACACTGCAAAATGACAGCTTCTAGAAGTTTAGAGTTCCCTTCAAGAGCAGCCACACTTCAAGACAAGATTTCTTTTCATCTGACAAAGAAATTTGTTTTCAAATATGTCTCTCTTAGGTATCTGGGGAATCCAGTGGACAACATGACAGACTGGTTCAATTTCTGAATTCTTACCCAGGAAGCCCCACAGGAAAGGGCTACTCCCTTTCTACTGGTGAAAGAAAAGAAGCTGCACTGTTCTACTGCCAATGAGCTCAGAACACAGGCATCAGGACAGAGGGGGAGGCCCCTTCACATCTCATTTACAAAGTGAGTCTCAAAACATTTCAGTATCGTATCTTGCACATTCTCTTTCAATACTGAGTGAATTAATTAAAAGACCCCACTTACTGTAGAAAGGGTTAGATAATAGAATGTCTGGTTTATCTTCTAAAGGATACATACGTGATAAAAGGAACATTCAAAATTCATCGGAGGATGGGAGGGTTGTAACAAAATTCTCCACTCAAGGCAAACAAGAGTAGTTTACAAAATCTATGGTATTTTGAAGTTAATGGGAAAGCAGAGAGGGTAAGAAATTTTTATGTTTGTGTCTACAGAATGTAAATAGAGAAAAATCAATCTCTCTCTTCCTATTTATCTAGCTGCTTACAGGGTCCT
This sequence comes from Oreocharis arfaki, assembly GCA_013398015.1. Lineage (NCBI taxonomy): Eukaryota > Metazoa > Chordata > Aves > Passeriformes > Paramythiidae > Oreocharis > Oreocharis arfaki. The sequence goes on along the minus strand of VZRR01010716.1, from coordinate 414,927 downwards.
CAGAAACAGTTTGAGAGCTACATAATCATTAATGGATTTTATCCTTGAGGTCTTCAATCAGCACAGGAAGTATTCCCCTTTTACTGAGTCATAAACAGAATGGTTTTTAAATCAGGAATTAACCTATGTTTGAGAGCCCTTATCCAGTAAGACTTTTTTCATCCTTGTCTAGTTTACAGGATGTTAATCTGTACTGGTGTAGTAAAGCAATGCAAAATGATCCCAATATATCATCCACCCATGGTCACTTTTACAAAAGCAGTGGGTTGCTTCTAGGGCAGTATCATATTATGCAGAGAGGTTTTAAGCTTATTAAATGCTCTCTGAATCATGGTAGAAACTAGGCAGAGCACAGAAAGAGGATGAAATATGTAAGCAGCAGTGTTATAGGATTTTGGATGCTGCTCAAAGGGCAGGTGTTTAAGAGTATGAGGGACTGGGAAGCACAGAAACAGACAAATAGGCAAGAAACATATTTCCTAGACTTGATACTTTCCCTAAGAGACAAAGATTTCATCATTAGAATGTGGAAGAGAACAGCTTTTCATGCTTGAAAAAGCCACAATTGTGATGCTTGTTAGGAACTTTTGTTGTTTCTTAATTGTTTTCAAAAGCTAAGTTTATTAATGTCCAGTCTCCTAACCTGAGATTGCTTCTCCTGCAATTTTCATATTGATTTTCATTATCAAAATGAAATTATATTTTTTAATGGCTTCTAACTCCTTGCACTATCTGGCAAAAATCATGACACCTTAATTAAATCTTTATGTTAATGGCCTTAGAAGTAGTTCCCACCTCAATAAATCAGAACCTTCCAAATCTGCACAGTTTATTCCACTTGCAATCAATGTTAATTTCCTTTTGCTCTAGCAACTTCATTTACCTTTCTACTGAAAGTCCAATTATTTCTGATTACAATTTCAACGTATTAAAATTAATGTGATATACTATCTATATTGTAATTCATTGTAATTTAAGTTTTATTACACTATGGTGTTTAGATTTATTTTGAAGCTAATCTGACAGGATAAATACTAATGTTAATATCCCAAATTTTACATTCTGATTTTCACATAATTCCTCTGCAATTTAGCCATGATGTCTATCTGGGATGTTAACACCAGGAAGTTTATTTTTGATCATACAACATGTGACAAAAAAGATTAGAAATGCAAAGCTAAGGTTGCTTCTGCAATTATAGAAGCGGGTCTGTCAGAGCCTGTGGACTCTCGTAAAATTAACATTGTCACATGTTCTCCATAAAATGAATTGTTTCTCTGATTTTTCTGATCCCTTACAAAACACTGTGAGGCTCTCTTTAGATGTTTCATCACTTGCTGCTCTTTATATTCCTGCTTTAATAACAGTTCTTCTGGTAGTCTTTCATGATGTCTTGTCCTTTGTTCTAACATCACTCTGAAGTAATGAGTGAGGAATTTCTAGTATTTCCTCTTAAGACAGATTATATAATGAGGACAATTTTTTTTAAAGATTGTTTAACATGGGAACCTATTAAAACTGCTGTGGAAAGGAAATTGTAAGAAGTTTTTTTGAAACCTATTAGGATTTTCCTCTGGATTTGTATGCGTTTTCCATGATTCGGCATTCATTTTAATCTTTTATAGTAAATTATCTAATTGTAGATTTCCAGTCTTGCAACTGATTGCTTTATTTATGCCTTATTTCCTCCTTTGGAAATTGTCTTTTTTTACCTTTGTGACTTCTTTTATGGGCAGAATCCATTTTTGGCCTTGCCTGTCACAGCACTGCAATCTTCTTCCTCTAATTAGCAAATTAGACAGTAGTATATGCATCAGGATAAGTAGCTGAAAAAATGGTGAGAGATTTGAAGCACTCCTATAGTTAAATGATTAAGAGCTTCATACAATAGTGTAAATCATTGGAGGCTTTGACAAAATCTGACAATTCCTTTAAATCGCTTGAGGGACCATTTGAGACATATTGACACTTCATTAGGCAAACAGAGTGGAGATCCTGGGTGTGTTGTATAGCACTTCATTAGATCAATCAGTTTAGCTAATTCACCTACATTATGTTAATACGGCCATGAAAGTGGAAGGCAGAGGTTGTATTTGTTACTTTCTAAATGCAAGAACAGATAGAAAACGTTGTGTTGAGATTATTCTTGCCCTAGCTCTGACAGATTTGCACAAACGCCTGTTACACTTTCATTCTTATCACTACACGTTTATAAAACAGATATAATTCTCCAAGGAATCCTGGTTCTAGTGAGATTAATATTTCTGCTCTGATTCAGTAGCTCCAAAATTTCTGAGGTTTACATTTCTGGATAAAATCCGCCAATCACTTAAGCAAAAGTAACTTCAAGCACAAGTTGATTTTTGCATAATATATCAATTCACCATCCAGAAACACATGTTGGAGATAAGAAATGAGGCTGCTTCAAAACACATCTAAGAGCTGGTCTACAGCATAGGCTGGCTGAGAACTAACTGTTTGCAATGTGTCCAATGAGAAGAGCCAGAAGAGGAAAAGCTAAAAGTCAAAAGAAGTTAGTAAAAGTCACATTAAAATCCAAAGATCCGTAAGTAAATACTGGATTAGGGTGTTCTGGGTTTGCTGGGTTTTTCCTCCTGTTTGAAGTGTTCCAGAGCTGCAAAACCTTTTTTTCCTCCCCTAATGGATATCATGCCTACTCAAGTTTGTATGGGTTTGAGAGATGAGGAACATGTTGGAAGAAAAAGCCACTGAAATTTTCCAAACACACAGAAGCAAATATGGCTTTGGCTGTCTAGTTCTTACGTATTTTTCAGCTAAAAATCATTTTCTTAGTAGCAGTGCCATACCCAATCTAACAAGCAGCAGATTTAAAACAAAACAACAAGAAGAAAGCAATATTGTAGATATATGGATGTTTACTTGGTGGTCTTAGAATGGGTCACAGGAATAACCAAGTCATTCAGACAAATTTTTTATAAGTTGCACCTTCTAGTGAGGCACTTGAGGGCTAAGGCTTAGAATAATGGCTCTCTAAATGATAGTTTGCTCTTCATAATCATCTTCAATCATTCCTCTCTCCTTCTCCCTTGCTTCAAATCTAGAGTATAAAGGTATTTATCTTTATGAAAAACGCAGAACAAAGCTGGTGCACAAACTCTGTAAGTTATACTTGTGCTCTTATGGACATTAAACCCAGTATCCCTCTGCCCTTAAGGAAGAAAAAGCATCAGGCAGGGAGTTATCCTCCTCTTTATTTATATACCTCCTATCACTTCATTAGAATTCAGAGATTTTGCTTATTTCTGATGTAAAAGTAACAATTTAATACATGAAAAATATTTTGCTTGTTTGTTTGGGTTTTGGGTCTTTTCCTCACAGAGTTCAGCCTCACAATGGATATACAGCTATCGAGGACAAGTTACCATCAATCATTCTTCCTGAAGCTTAAAGTCTAATGCAAAACAGAACATTAAAAAAAAAAAAAAAAAGGCAGCCTGAATTGTGAGCCTGTGATTCTACTTCTAGACGAAGACTGCTGTGCACAGCCTCAGGACATCTGGTAGCCTGGATTTCAGCAGTAGGTATTCAGTTAAAAAAAGGGGGGAAAAAAGCAAACAAAATTATTCAGTGAATTTGCTGGTTATTTGAGTAGAGGCTTAGTAAAGGCTGGCACTGTTAGCTTGATGGTTAAAATTATGCAGCTGAGGCAAACATGTCAAAATCTGGCTTTAGTGAAATCAACTGTTTCTGGCAAAACCTCCATTAGAGTCAGTGCAGTTAATGGCCCCATGAAAAAGGGATTTATCTAAAGGAAATCCTACATCGTTATCTACAGAGGTTAACAATTGTTACTTAACACAACTACCGATATTTTCCAAATAGAGAAATGAAATACTTGCTTTCCTTTCTTCTAAGTACACCTATACAATGAAGTTTCAATAGCTAGTTTTAACTCTTGCCTGCAAGCAAAATATTTAGTGGCAGAATATATTCCAAAATACATGCAAATTAGGAGTTTTAGAGACCTGTGTCCAGCTCTGGGGCATCCAATATAGGGGTGTGGACCTGTTATAGTGAATCCAGAGAACAACAAAGATAATCAGGGGTTTGGAGCACCTCTGCCATGGACACAGGCTGGGGTTGTTCAGCCTGGAGAAGGCATCAGGGCAGTCTTCCAGCACCTGAAGGGGGCCTACTGCAGAAAGACAAAGTATTTCCAGCACAGCCTCCCTTTCCCAAAACTTTCAGTAGACAGGTAGAAAACATACAGACAGAGCTGTTTCTCTCCTCTGAGATAATTTACAGAGCAACAATGTGGATCTCTGCACACAGCCTGCAACAGACTCCAACACCGCCTTTACTCTATAAGATCAGTTGTAGTTTGGTCTGATGGAGAAAGCAAAAAATTGAGGCTCAGTGATGTTAATTCATCCATAATCTGGTCTGACTGGATGACCAGAGCATCCAAGTGACAATAGGAACAATCCTTCTCAATCTGATTTTAACATACTCCTTGAGTTGCATATCCTTCATCAGAACAGTTAAAACCTATCCTATGGATACGTCACTCTTGAGGGAAGTAACAAGAGCAGCATAATTTTCTTTTTTTTACAGAGCATTCCCTTCACCTCACAGGCAGCATTAAATCAACTAAAGATTAGCCATACTGCAGATTAAGCCTGACAAGATAAAAATCACATAAATAATAAATGCTGAAGTAGCATGCTATGCCAAAACCTATTTCATCAAACACGACAATGAAAACCTCTTACTATTTTTGTTTTGATATTACTGATATTGTAAGGGGACAATAAGCTGCATCTTCTACACTTCGAAGCCTCAGGAGCAAAGTATTACAGATAAAACACCTTTGTCAGCCATCAGTGACCTGCTTTCCAGGAACACAGACCCACTTCCACATTGGCCTGGAAAAGCCTTGCTGGATTCCATCATAAATAAGTTTGCTTGTGAGTTTTACAAGCATTTCTGATGAAGTTCTTCTGTGTTGATATAGACTGTATTTCCCCTTGTTTTTCCTAACTGGTAACTTACTATGTCACTTAAGATATTTTTTATGCTTCTTTTAGTTATTGCAGGATTATTGTATCTCCATTTCCACAGAGATTAAACATGGGAAGTGGTAAATGAGAATTTCCTTAATTTTTCAGCATATTTCTCTTGGGGAGGGGAAGTCCTCGTAGTCTCATATTAATTTTTCTTATTTTTAACAGTTAGTCCTTATTGTTTCATAAAGTGCATTACCTATATCTCTGCTGTCTATTTGTGCAAAAAGTGCTTGATCTAAATATTGTATGTAAAAAAAAAATTCAAACTGTTGGTTTATTGCATTTTTCCAGCAGAGTGATACTCTCAAGTTAATTATTTATACTTTGCTCACAACTTCTTTTTATTTTTCTTCACATATCTAGTTAGATGATCGAGTTTAAAACAGATTTGGTAATTCAGCAATTTTATAAGAAACAGCTGATTTCATCTCATTTTTTATTAATGAGCTTCTTTGCATTTTTTTTTTTTTTAACTTCTGAATAAGGACAACTCATAAGGAGTTAAACCAGGAATTTTGGCAGCTTTGATAGAAGGTGTGGGGAGTTGGAAGACACAAAGCTGGGAGGAGTGGCCAATATCCCAGAGGGCTGTGCAGCCGTTCAGAGGGACAGGTTGGAGAGAGGGGCAGAGAAGACCTTTCTGAAACTCAACCAAGCAAAATGCAGAGTTTCTCGCCCTGGGAAGGAATCATTCCAGGCATCAGCGCAGGCTGAGGGCCAAGCTGCTGGAAAGAAACTCTGTGGAGAAGGACCTGGGAGTCCTGGTGGACACCAAGCTCTCCATGAGCCAGCAGAGCCTTGGGGACAAAAAAGACCAAAGGCATCCTGAGATGCTTTTAGAAGAACATTGACCACAGGTCAGGGGATATGATCCTGCCCCTCTGCTCAGCCCTGCTGAGGCCTCTCCTGGAGTGCTGTGTCCAGTTCTGGGTTTCTCAGCCAAAGAGAGGCACAAAGCTCCTGGAACAGATCCAGTGGGGGACAACAAAGTTGTTTAAGGGGCTGGAACATCTCTCATATGAGGAAAGGCTGAGGAAGCTGTGCCTGTTCAGCCTGAAGAAGAGACAGATGAGAGGGAACCTCATCAGTGTCTATCAGTGTCTGAATGGAGGTTGTCGAGAGGATGCAGCCAGGCTCTGCTCAGTAGGGCCAAGCAATAGGACAAGAGCAGAAACCGACGGCCAGCAAGTTCCACAGAAGAAGAAAGACTTTACTGTGCACTGAGACAGATTGTCCAGAGATGGTGTGGAGTCCCTCTCACTGGAGACGTTCCAGAACCATCTGGACACAATCCTGTGCCATGTGCTCTGGGATGGCCCTGCCTGAGCAGGGAGGCTGGACCAGCTGACCCACTGCGGTCCCTTCCAACCTGCCCCGTTCTGGGACCTGACTTTAGTTCAGGCTTTACATTTTAAATGCTGATTTTCTCTTAGGTTACCTTATGTCTCCCTACCTCTGTTTTCTCTCCCACTTTCTTCTGTCTTCTCTACTTGTATTTTCTGCTTTTGGTATTTGTAGATTACATACCCCAAAGCAAAGACCCCTATATAGGTAATAAATATTAGCACTATTAAAAATCACTAATTGGATTCTGAAGAAAGACTGTCTAGCATGATGTCCAGTTCAATTTTTACTCCTCCCTGTCCTTCATCTCTCATTAATCTCTTTTGCACAAAGACTTTAAAACACCTTTTTCTTGGTCTTCAAGAAATTATTTTTAATTGAAAACTATCCTCTTTACCTGTGTACGAATTACGGGATTATAAAATGGAATCAGGAGAGAGGGGCAGACAAGAGGATCAATAAATCTGCACTGACTGCACCTCCCAATAACACTTCCTGAATATCAGTTAAATCAGTCCATAGACATTCTTTTTCCTCTTTCAGTGTAAGACTGAAACAAGACTCAAAGTCTTATTGGGGTCTCTACAAGTCATCACAAGCGTAGTTGTACTGAGCAATATAACAGTTATATCAAGCAATATAACAAAGGTGCAGCCCAGCTGTATGTATCAGTAAATATCTAGTGATGTTCTGTATGTTCTGTCCCTATTAGTAATAATTTAAAGTTGTCACTTAAAAGAGGTAGAAATATTCCATGAAGATACTGTTTACATTTATAAGTAGTTAGTGGGCAGAGACATTTTAATTTCTCTTCCTCAAACAGTTCCCCTGCCAGACAACAGAAACAAATGGTAAGCTGTATGGTCACTGTTCCATTATTAGCAAATATTTGCCAGGACAAGTAGATTTTTTCCAAAAGTAAAGACTGTGAAGCCCAACAGAAGGAACACATGGAACTCGCTGCACCTTGGTCCAAGATACTTGCAAGTAAACCAGAGAAACTTGAAGTACAGACATTAAAATAATAAGAAATTATAATAAGGAATATTCAGGATTAACAAATATATTACTTATTCCTTAGAAAACCAGTTATTAAGATACTTTCTCCATGACTGATAAAAGCAAACACATAAGTATAATATACATTTAAAGATATTAAAGAATGTTCAAGAATGTAATTAATATAATTGCGACAGGGTTGTAGTATGCTTACTAAGATCTCGTATTTCCTTAATGCCAGTCCGTGGTACACTAAATTACCCTTCTTGCATCTATGTTTCCACATTAAAGCGACTGTTCTCCAGTAAAATGAGTGTTGAGTTGTACCTGTGTTTACTGGATCGCAAGATGTTCCCGCTGTCTCTATCTTCTTTTCTTTCTGAAAGAGAGAAATCCTCCCATATGCAGATCTAAAGTTCTCTTTTTAAAATATCAGTATATAAATTTAAAGCATTGTGGCACACTAAGTATTCTGGATACAGGACCTGTGAGGAACTCGACTCTCATTCTTTACAAATCCTTCATGCAGAACTCGGCCTGCAGAGGCTTGGTGTACTCAAAACTTAAAGAAATCTAAATACTAATTTCAAAACAGAAATTTATCAGGATTTTCAAAGCCAATGATAAATTTCCATGCAGGTAAGTTTAACTAAATGCTAATCCAATTGCAAGAAAAAGAGAAATATTTGAGGAGAAGAAAAAAAAATTATCATAGATCTCCCAAATTAGAAGCAGTCACCAAGATCTAGAACTCATTGTGATGTTTGTAGGCTAAAGAAATAACATGTTTCTTCAAATAATCGAGCTAGCTGTCTTTGGCAATTAATGATTCCACTATAAAATCTTAGCAAGATATATTATAAAGAACTACCTAAAAGACAGAACTAGGTTACACTTAACAAGGTATTTGTGAGAAGCACAATTACGCAACGCTGACCACNTTTCCACATTAAAGCGACTGTTCTCCAGTAAAATGAGTGTTGAGTTGTACCTGCGTTTAATGGATCACAAGATGTTCCCACTGTCTGCATCATCTTTTCTTTTTGGAAGAGAGAAATCCTCCCATATGTAGATCTAAGGTTTATTTTTTAANCAGGAAATAAAGTTCCTGATCCTCTCATTGTCATTAGAGCACCTAAGCAGAGACAAACTGTCACAGAAACTCAGAAATATTTCAGGACAGAAGTACCAGTGAAAGTGCACATATGCAGAAGAAGCAAAAGGAAAAATGCAGACGGGTGAACAATAGGTTTATTTTTAAAAGCCAAAGAAATTTTTGAAAGGGCAGGAGTCACTGGGAAAGAGGTTATAAAAATTCATATAGCTTTGAGGGTTGCTGTTTAACTTAGCCTTCTTAGTTTTAATCGTCTACCAAAATCTACTGTGCTATGCTGCTACCAACAATAAATTTCATTTTAATTATGCTGCAGATTCATTTACATGTAGATGTTCGCCATCAGATACATAAACCCAAAGAAGGAGATTCATTGAACATCTGCCTCAGAAATTTAAGAGTCAGGTCTGTTTAATGAGTAGCATTGTCCAACTACCTGTTCTTTCCATCAGATATCATTTAATTTACCTTTTCTCCCAATAAAAAATAAAAACATAAGGGGGAACTATACCACCTTCTCCTTTTTACAGTTGTTACATACAATTTGTAAAGGTAATAATGAAGTATAAAAGATTCCCCAGCTGAAAAAAGAGCTGAGGGCAAAACATTGTAAATAAACTCTTGTATTATTGATTTGGAACTAGAAACACAACACTGAGTCTCGTAGCAAGGGAATGATTCATGTACTAAACACAAGCATCAGGTGCCATTTTAAATGCCCGAGTGGATACAAGACAGTACACACAGAGCCTGATCTCCTGCTCTTCTGCAGCAGCAGGTGGAGGTGTGGGATATCCTTGGGCATCTAAACAGCCACAAGATATGAAATTTTAAGCACCATAATTTGTGAAGTGACTTGCCTATAAAAAACCTGCTGCCTCATACTAGTGGTGGCAGGTTCATTTTCAATGACATGGCTGGCATTCAGAGCTACACTGAAAAGACAGTTTTGGTCTTGATTTGGTTTTATTTTAGCTTCTTTATCTTCAAGGCAGTATAGTTTTACTTGCATTTTCACATTCAGGATGCACCAATACAATACAGCTGTAGAAATACCATATTGAAATGAAGGAGCTAGATCACCCAACATAACAGCTTCAATCAGCTCCACTATCAATGCTGAAAATCCCAACCTTTGTAGGAACAAACTGAGTGCCATAAATATACCTCTTATAGTATGAAAAATATTACTTTGGTTATTTATTTGAATTATCTTTTTGTATTCGGGGGTTTTGTGTGGGCTTTTTCCCCCCAGACTCTACAACACATGTTGCAGCAGGGACGGTATCACCCAAAAGCAATAGGATTGTCCAGCTGCTGAGTCAGTCTCCTATGAAATCATTCCCTCCAGCAAAGCCACATGACAGGAACACATCTGCAACAGGTCAGATAACACAAGGGGATGCAACAGGGCCAGGCTCTCATGGGAGAGGGGAACACCTTCCTTGGCACCTGTCACATGCAGATCTGGATGGCAGCTGTGCCTGGCACGTGGAAACGAGGAGCGAGAGAAAAGCTGTCGCACGTGAACTTGTCATCTCCCCTCCCAGGCTCCTCCCAGGCTACTTCTGCACATGTTGGTTTCCACAGCATTTCTATTGCCTCCCAACGACTGCACACATGGCATCCATTCTACTACATATAAAACCAAATCAGTATCTTTAGTTTATGCTATAAAAAGCTTAAAATTTCAGGAAGATCCCCCTGGAGCCAATGCTGATCTGTGTAGTTTCTTACTCATTATGTGAGTGAGCAAGTGGAATTGCCTTCCCAGAGAAGTTGTCTTTCTCCTTCACTTTTGCGGAAAAAAATGTTACTCCAATTGCAGTGCCTTCCTCCTCCTTTTCTATATATTAGCAGAGTTTTGGGTTTCTTTCTTTGTTTAATTCTTGAACCACAAAACTCTTGAAAAGGATTATAGCATGTTGAAAGGTAAGATGCAGCTAACAAAATCTAGAAAAATCAAATGAGATCATCGCAAGAACAGTCAAAATTAATTCAGTTAGTAGGCCTTGGTAAGGATGGATGGAAGTCAGTCGTGAAACGAAACAGATTAAATTTTGGCTAGGAAACTAAGCACAAACCTTGAATGAAAAGAAAGGAAGCCACCACAATCCAGGGGCAGCATGGCATGCCAAAACAGACAGACTTATTCAGCTTTGCACTTTTTTTGTTTCTTTCCACATTAGGCTATAAAGCTAAGTATTATAGGGGCCAACCAAAATTTGTTTTCGAAAGAAGTTCTTCACACAGCAACATTTGAAAATCGAGCTTGTGTTGACAACCAAACTATGGTTGCAATATTATTCAGCTTTACCTTACAGTTCATTTTGTTCTTAAAATAAATGCCCCACATAACTTGTTGAAGCTTCGCTTACTCTAAAAAAAAAAAGGAGAAAAAGCTAAACGAAACACATATCTATGTTTTCATAATTTTTTTATAGATTATTTTCTTACTTTTGATTTATAAATACATTCTTTCCACTTTTTTCTATTAAATAAAAAAATCCTCTTATTTTAAGAAGACTGATTATGAGAAGAGAGAAAAATAATATAGTGTCTGTGAAACACAAAACATGATACAATATGGTGCCAGAGTTTGTCATACACTTGCAGTCTCAGAGTCTCAAGCATCTTGAAATTTAAAGTTCAAAGCATTTCAAATGATAGTCAGCTTTTTAGAGTCTCACTGCTGTGCCCCACTTACAGCTCAACTTTGAACACGGAAGTAAAGAGGAGACAAACGTGAGCTATCTGTGCAACAGTGAATTTTAGTTACTGTTGATGTTGACCTCAGAAACTCCTATCACCTACATTCATAAAATACACCACATCAGGTTGTGATTGCCCCTGTGATGTTCTTACCTCTGTCTGTCCCCTTGTCCTAAGCATCTGGGCCGTATCTGTCTTCCCTCCAGCCTCCCGGGAAAATATCTCAGATACCAGTGGTGCGTGCATAACAAGATTAGGTGAGATAGTGAGGGTTCAGTCATACTTCCCTCCTTCAAAGAACATCATTTTTTCAGAATTAAATCATACCTAATCTTCGGACTTGGGTAGAGTGACAGAATGAGATCAGGGTTCAGAAAGAGAGGCTATGATATTGGAGAGCTCTGACACAGGCAGAGTCCTGAAGAAAGCTGCCATTTAAAGGGAGAAAAGAAGAGAGATGTGTAATTGATATGTGGTTATTAACAAATCCCTGCACGTTGATGAAAACCCATTACTAATTAATACACAGATATTTCTGCAGTGTGACTTGCAGGAAGCGGGCACCAAGTCTGCATACTACTCAACCTTTTTCAGGCATTCAAAATCCAGCAATTGTAAAACAAACATATATATATACACATATATATGTATATATATCTACAAACATACACACTTTATAGGTGTGCAGGTGTACAGAAGTCCTGTCTCCTGGTAAACTAAGGAAATTGGAGAAACAGTAAAAATATTTTATTTTATTCAAAGAAGTATAGCTATGATTTCTGTTCACCTAGATTTGCTTTATTTTGACCTCAAAATGCACAACTTCCTAGAATCAATGGATTTGAGCGTTTTGTGCAGGTTGTTACAGGTATCACAGATTTTCAGGCAGATTGAATAGGCCTTTTAATGAAAGGTGTGGGGTTGTAGTACTCCTTGCAAACCATCAGTGATAAAATAGCTTGGACTGTGTGCCTTTTTTTCTTCTTTCTTGTAGTTAGAAGTTCCTGTTTACTTCCATGTCTCTTTATTCTGAATGTGCTTCATATTTGCAAGTCACTCCCTGACTCTTGAAGGGGAAACAGCAGTTTATAATCTTGCCTCTACAAAGTGCTAGTAATCCTTTTAAAGCAATTCATACAATGTTGCTACTCCATAATATAGAGCATATTTAAGAATTATGATAGTCTTACTGAAATCCTTCTCTTGAGGCCATAATGTACATGCTGGTGTCAAAATCTCATCAGCGTAAGAAAGGACAGAACCTGCCCGGTGCTGAGAGGAACAGTTTGAGAAGTAGCCTTTGAGCCTTTGACCCTTGAGATCTTATTTTCTATCCCCATGTCCTTGAGGAGGGGGACTGACAGCAGCCAGGCGGGTACCTGGCAGCTGGCCAAAGCCAACTCACTTCAGTAGCTTTTTAAAATGAGCAGACAGTAGAGAAAATTGTTTTGAGCTAAATACAGGCAGACAGTTACCTCCTAGAGTGAACCGAGGAGCCCAAAACTGAGCATGTGTCCCACCAAGGGGCTGCCAGCTGCTTGGCATGAAGATGGCAAAAGGAAAAAGAACAGGGAGAAGTCAGTACTTTATGGCAAGCAAATGGGATTAGAGAAAGATTTCTAGTTGCACACGGAAGTCAGTGAGGAAGAAAGAGCTGGAAAAAAACGTTATGTTTAACATGCGAGTCTTCTCTCAGTGAAACATGCTTCCTCTGACCAGCCACGTTACAAACTAGATTGATTCTGTGGGGCTGGGAGTATGTTTCGGTTTGTGATGGCTGGGTCCTCAAACGCTAAAAAGCAAATGAATGTAGCCCTAGGAGAATACTCTAGAGTATTTTTCAACTGTAAAGAAACCTCTGAAGAAATTTTAATTAAATTCTTCCCAAGCTTTGAGGAGTGTTCATATATTTATTTATTTAGGTTGTTTACCAGATAGCTATTTGCACATGCTTAATACCATAATTCTAAAGCCAGTCCACTTCACTGATACTGCTTAGCTCTGAGAGGTGCTACAAGCGGATGGTGTAATATTTTAATTACAACATAAGTTGCAATGATATTTACAATTATTGGAAACTAAAGCATTCTACACCAGCTTCAAAGGAAAATATCCAACTCCAGACCAAAAAGTGGCTTCCATACAGCAATGTCCCTTGTATCTGCCTTCTGCTCGCTCATTTTCCCTTCCATTCTTCAGCTCCAGACCTCTCAAATGTTGCCCTCATATTTTTCTCCTTTGTTTACTGCTCTGCTAGTCAGATTCATTTCTCTAGATGTTACTCTAACCCATCTATCAGTCATACACATGTACACATACTCTCTCCTTTCTATTTTTGTGCATTCTGCAAAAACTCTTGGATGTCCTTTCTAGGAGTCCAAAGATGTCACACCTCAANAACCCATCTATTAGTCATACACACGTACACATACTCTCTCCTTTCTGTTTTTTTGCTACCGGCTGTGACCAGCGCTGCTCCGAGAGGATAAGCTGCCTGGCAGTCGAGAAAGCTGCACTGGGTGACTGTGCTGTTTTGTAATAACTGCCATAGTCATTGCTGTTTATTGTTTTGTTTTGTTTTATATATATATAAATTAGTAAAGAACTGTTATTCCTATTTCTCATATTCTTGCCTGAAAGCCCCTTAATTTCAAAGTCATAATAATCCGGAGGGAAGGGGGTTACATCTCCCATTTCAAAGAGGGTTTCTGCCTCACTTAAACAGACGCCTGTCTTTCAAACCAAGACACCCATCTATTAGTCATACACACGTACACATACTCTCTCCTTTCTGTTTTTTTGCATTCTGCGAAAACTCTTGGATGTCCTTTCTACGAGTCCAAAGATGTCACACCTTAGGCTTAGGTCTAGTGCACACTGCAGGGATTGGTTTTCAGGTGAAGTATTAAGGAATACAACTCAGTATCCATGATCACAAAAAAGAAAAAAATTGAACAGCTTGCGGATATTTTAGAGAAACTCAGTAAAAGCCAGGAATAACATCAAGAAAACTTCACTGAAAATGGTTTAAGAGAGAACTCCTGCCAAATTTCTTTTGCTGAAAATAAATTCCTAACTGCAAAAATTTTTACATGCTCTATTTCTGACTGCACATAGTCTCATGCTTTATTTACCAAATTAGTGTTTATAGCACAAGGCAAGGGTGTTCTCAATTTACATGACTGCAATTTGGCTATCTTCAATGAAATTAGAAGTGCTCACATGAGAGTTTAAAAAATGCCTAAATTTTAAAACTATGTCAGTATACAATTCCTTTTATTTTTTAATTGCTTACCCACATAGAATTATGCGTGGAAGAAAATAAGGCAAGTGGTTTTTTTCCTCCTATCATCTCCAGCTCTTTCAAATCTTTCTGCTGATGGTAGATTTTGACAGACAACGTCAAGCTGCCTGAGTCATGTCACATTATTGCTAAGCAGTAATTTTCTCATTTCAAAAATGTTAAATTTTAAGGGTCATTGGTAACCATGAAACACTGTTGAGGTTATTTGCTAAGAAAAAGCCAACATCCTAAAAATGTTACTTCTTTCATCCCGTTCCATAGAGGTGAGACAACATCTATTTTCCTCACAGCTTGAGATATAAATAGTACTTATATGCATAAAGAGGGGTCTATAAAGCTCACATTTTCAGAGGAACAGTGTGAGGGGTAGACTAAAATAAGAACTTTTTTTTTTTTATGTAGCATATATGAAAAGAGAAAAAAATGACAGAGATGTAGCTTGATTAAGGGCTTTGTTAGGTTTAAAGCTTCAACACCAAGCCTTTTGTTTATGAAACTGTACAACTGAGACTGCCTAAAATATACAGTTTGTATTTCTACTGAAAAATTGAAATGCAAGAAGAAATGAGAATAAGGCAATGACAGTTCTGTGCACCTATTCCAGGCAGTACATGCAGCCTACAGGCATAAGAATGTCCTTTGCAAATATGTGATGCTGACCTTTCATCCTAAAGTGTTTCAATAGCTATGCTTTACCAGTGCAAAGGAAATATCTCTGGACTGGACGTTAGAAGAAAAAAGAGAATAAAGGTAAAGTGGTATACAACAGCATGTGGAGGAGAACACGGAATCAGAAAGCAGGATCTCAGTTTAGAGCTCACAGAATCAAGCCTTACACAACAGAGCCTGTCCTGAATACCCCTCCATAAGAAATATCCTTCCTCTAGCCGAGTGTACCAGTTTTACTACAGAAAAGTAGCCATAAAGACAGTGTTATCTCCTAGGATTTGGCCCATGGGATTTGCACTCTAAAACTCAACTCACATGAAGCAAACTAAATTTGCAGACACTCTGCCTAGCCTCTATTAAGTTAGTTTGCTTGTTAAGAAATAGACAGATTACTTGTTTTCAGCTTCTGCTTTGACTTTGCCGTCATGTCCTCATTATCATATTCAATTAATTAGCATACAAAGGTAATATTCCAGCATTCACACCTCCCTTAGAAACGTTATTGACTTCCACTAAATAAGGCAGACTTGCAACAGATTAGGGGGATTAAAAAAGGAAGATTTAGGGGCTTGTGTGCATACAAAATGGCACATCTCTTAGGAAAAGCGTGTTATAGTAAAATTATACTAGCTTTCTATAAGGGGACCAGAACGAAAAGAGGAAAAAATTTCGAGAACAGATACAACTGAGGAAAACTGCATACCTACTGAAAAGTACACTCATTTTTGCTTCACCTTGACCTCATTATGAATAGAAAGATGAGGGGAATAGGAAATGAGTGTGTATTAAAGCAGTATATTCCATTTCCCTGTCTCAAAGGAACAAACAAATGTTTTGTCACAATTTTGGGGGATAGTAGGGGATTAATTGCTGCATTACTTTTGATTAAAAGTCCCAAATCTATTCGTAGTGGGGGGAAACAGGCAGTAAAAACAAGAAACAATGTATTAGTTCTAAAAATAGGCCAAATTAGATGGGCTGTACCTATAGCTTCTCTAGCTTGGTTGAAACGTGCTTTTAAACAAAATAACATGATCATCTTTATTTTCCATATTTTGTAATTTTCTGTGAAATGGTTTCAAAGCACCTGATCTGGGAACCTTCCATATTAAAAAAAAAAAAAAAAAAAAAANAAAAAAAAAAAAAGCCAGAAGATGCACTCTGGATCCCTAGTATGCTTCATTCAGTCAATGAAACCTTAATAGGGCTCAAAAAAAAAACCCTAAAACCTAACAAGCAAGCAAATATATAAATGTAAAAGTGGTTGGTGTGGATGTTGCATCCCCAGCATAACTGACAAACTATTTCTAAAGATCATGACCTGCTAACATACAGCACTTGGCAGCGTGTTTAGAATGGAGCAGAATATTTTTAGTTGGAAGATACCTCTAATCCTCTAGGCCAAGTTCCTGACCACTTCAGGGCGACCAGAAGTTAAAGTATGCTTTTAAGGGCATTATCCAAATGCCTTAAGCACTGACAGACTTGAGGCATCGAAGAAACAAAATT
The DNA here is from genome assembly GCA_013398015.1 of Oreocharis arfaki. Taxonomy (NCBI): domain Eukaryota; kingdom Metazoa; phylum Chordata; class Aves; order Passeriformes; family Paramythiidae; genus Oreocharis; species Oreocharis arfaki. The sequence continues at coordinate 398,228 of VZRR01010716.1, read as the reverse complement.
CTGCTTATGCTGCACGACATGAAGGGAAGTGCAAAGGCATAAATCTTCTCTTAGGCGGTGATATAAACCAAACGGACTTTGCAGGTGATGTTTAGTACTCTGAGTACGAAAATCTCCAGATTTCTGTGGTTTGGGCTTTTTCGTGATGCTTTTGAGTGGTGTTTTGCACAGCAGGTGGCTAAATTGCCTTTTCGTTGGTTGGTTCACTCCTTCCAGTAGTAAAGGGGATGGTTTTGGTTTTCATCAGTAAAGAGTCTCACCCCTTTTTCTTACATATTTTTCAAATTAAGTGAAATATATATGATGCCACATTTTTACATTAAGCACTTCCAAATCTCATTGACTGCAGCTTAATAAATGTAATCCTGCTATTGGTACTATTTGCTTCCAGGGAGTTAAAAAATTATATGTTTCTAATGCAGACAAATTGCTTTTGGATACAACATATGACCCAGCATACTCAAGATACAGAATAATCACTAAAAAGCTATTTGCTCTGCTTTTCCCTACAATCTTTTACCAGAATATCAATGCTGTACTGGAAGCAATATAAATACAGCACAACACATTGATCTCATTGGGGTTGCTGCTGCAAAGAGGTTACACATATATTTCCTAAGGCCTCTTCTAAAATGCTTTTTCTCACTCTTCCCCTGTCAGAAGACCTTGTTTCAACATTTTTACCAGAATTATCACTACATTAAGCTTGGTCTGCTATTACAAATACATTTCAAATTTCTCAGTTGGGAAAGTATTCGAAACTTCAGTAGCTCACATAACAAAGGGTTCAAGCGCTCAGAAACAGAAAATGTTGCACGTGTTCATATAAGGCATTAGGACAACTACAGACAATTCTCTTAACAGCACATTCTCTGAATTGAAGCACTAAATTCCACTTGTACCTAAACCCACTTACTATATGCTCCACTCAGTTGCAGGTGCATTTATTACATTAATATTAATGGCGATATTGATTTTACTGGTAAGTCCCTCTCTTGAACATTTCCATCAATAAGGAAAGTTCTTGTCACTAATATCCAGTAACTCAGAGAAGCTCTGGTCCTGTCTGAGCTACCGGATGCCAAATTAATGCACACACCCCAAACACATCAGAGCTGCCGTGCACATGTACAATAGCTGAAAGGTATGTTCCAAAAACGACCAGTTGGTAACTGAGTTTAGAAAACAGAAACTGTCAATAGAAAATAGCCACCAAGAGGCACCCCTTTTATCAGCTAAAGGCTGTGGGTTTATCTGATTTGTTGCTGAACTTTGCTGTTCTTTGTATCACAAATATTCACCTACTTGATTTTCACAAAAAAGTAGTTGAGTGTGGAATCAGAAATTCTGGATTTTATAGATATATTCATAGATTTTTAATTGGACACTGATCACCTTCACTGGGATGAATAGATAAATTAGTCATGACCCTGCACTGTGTGCTTATTTCCTCTTCTAGCTAGGCCACCTGTGCGTGCTGCAGTTGCCTGATTCAAGACCTGTAAAACAGCTGAGTGAATTGATCACACGAGGTCTGTCAGCCACTTTCATTATTATTATTTGCCTTGACAACGGCACACTTCTTGTGAGCCAGGCTTCCAAATGCAGAGGTTTAAAAACAAAAGGTCTACAACAACTAAGACCACCTTTTTCAACATCTAATCTATAGTTTAGCAAGGACACCTGGCCCTCCTACTTGGAGCCATAGGTTATGCATCTGGAGCTAACACGAAGAGATGTTAATCTTAGAGGTGACTCTTCCTTTGCAACTTATACTTTCTTGCAAGCCCATTCTGTTCATTTTAGGTATCATACTTCCTACACCCTCTTCTTACTAACTTTGCCTTTTATTTGCGTCTGAAGATGACAGTTTTGTTAGGATTGACTTTCTAGTACTGACAGTTCTAGAAGGACAAGGATATTTGATGCATTGCTTAGGCAGAAAAAAAAAAAAAATCCATGTTAAGCATTTGTTTATCTATCACTTGTTTGAATAGAAAATGTTGCATTTCCAATCTTTACCACAACAAAGCTCTTTTACTTCTGGGAAGAAAAATAAAATTATGAGCTTCTAAATAAACTCTAACTCAAGTTCTTGAAAATAATTCAGTTATCACCCTCTAAGGCTTGCAAAGAAAATTTCTCCCTTATATACTTAAATTGTCTTATCAACAATAACATGAGCTATACACTGCTAAATGCCTACTGCTAGTTGTTAGTAAATCAAGTTTGCATTTTAGAACTGACATAAATGTTCAGTTTTTCTGAAATAAAACTTACAGCTATACTTTCACTGACAAGCACGCAAGGTTTTCACTTTATCTTCACCATGTGAAATTTGAAGTTATTTTAGATAACTTCGTATGTCAAGGTAGCACAAGCTGGAGGCCAAAATGAATTGTTCCACAGGCACTAATTGCCTGGCTAAGACAAAGCAATATCGTACTTCACTACAGAGAATTGCTGTCTTGAAAGACGTTTTTATGCATTATATTCAAGGTTTCTTTTAACTGTAGAGATTATAGTCAAAAAATTTTAAAAAAAGCCACAAATACTTGCTATTGTTACATTTTCAAACAAAACTGAGAATTCTTAATATGTTCTGATGTTAAGAACCAATGAAGTATAACTGAACTTTTAGCAGTAGAAAATATACATCTGCATATACAGGACCTAGAAGACAGCTTATAAACACTATTAGATGGGCAGAAATCTCCTTCTTGGATTTGTATTCCAACCTGTCAAGGAGTTTCCATACCTCAAAAGTGAGCAAATAAATATATTCCTAAGGACTTCAGACACACTAGTTTAATAAAAGTAACAAAGGAGAACACATTCATTGAAATGAGTGGAATGCAACAAAATAATTTCAAAATAGTTTGTAGACTAATGTCCATGTGCCTCAGAGTACTTTAATATTGTTCCCAACCAAAATAAAAATTTCTTATGAAATATATACAGGCATTATTAAGCCAAACTGGAAACATAAAGCTATAACCTCTTTTTTTTTGCTCAGGGATGGGATTAAAGTGATCAAACCCGTTTGTCTTTCACTCCAATAAAACGACTGTTCAAGAACACCTATTAAAACAGATGATACAGTTCTATTACCTGTCAAGGGACAGCAAGTGTTAATGATAATTGCGAAACTAAAACATAAAGTAACTGAAACACAGAATTAAGTCCCAACAAATTTTCACTTCTATGTAGTTCAGTTCAAAGTAATTCTGTACTGGCATTAGACATGAAAATAAAAGTAAAAGTTAATCTAAACCCTACAAAAAACCTGATCAAGTATCAGTAACAGATACATTGAATAAGTAAATAAGTAAAACAAGAATCTTTTAAATATCTGTTTTGGCAAACTATTAAAAATTAATTCAGCTGAGATGTAACCTATTGAATGCTACTGGCCTGAAAATGTCAATAAAATAGACGCCTTTGTTACTTTAGAACTAATAGCATAACTTCTGACTATGTGCTACTTTCTGTTACGAGGAACCAAAAGGTTTGGCCGTGAATCCTTCTCCAGTAAAGGTAAAAAAACCCCAACACAATAATAAAAAAAACGAACAAAAACCCCAACACCCACCCCCCCTCCCAGTTCTCATCTTGAATTTACATTAGTTTCACCTATAGAAGAGCTGAATTTATCTCCTTATCTGAAATGCATTAAGAACCACCAACAAAGTGCTGAAATTAGATTGAGAAGGGCAACACCTTGCATGTACAAGAAAGTTTTCCTTTAACTAATTCTAATATAACTAATATAAGCATAAGTTGATTTTTCTGTACAGGGCATGTTGCTCCTCTAGATAAGCAAAATATCAAAAAATTCTTAGGAGATATAAAAGGCCACTAAGTAATAGAAAAAAAACCACTGTCATAAACTGAAATGGTCATGGAAGCTCTATCTTCATGTCTCTATTTGTTAACTACCCCAAGCTTTGTAATTTGGGAAGCAAAGTCTTAACTTCTGATAAAACACAGTCCTTCTGTTGTGACAACAACTTGACAAAGAGATAAACTTTTTAATAATCTGGGTACAGAAGTAGGAAATCAGTTAAAGTGGTGGGAATTGATAAATCCATAAGGGCTTGTGCAAATCACTGTTGAGAAAATGCAGTTTGGTAAAAAAGCAACGCTAGCTTTTTATTTTTAATAAACTGTTAAGCTGTCCTTCACAGATTTCTCAGATTTGAATGCAGCTTTGCTAACAAAAGAATTCTAAAGAAAAATGTGAATTACATTTGGACTTCATATTAATTGCACAGATTAAAGCACAGAAGTACAGCAAGTTTGCACGGTTATGTTTGTATACGTAGGTGGCTTGTAGAGTTTTTATTTTCTCAAGGAAATGACTTTTCTACTTGTAGTGTTGTTATCAATTAAAATTTTGTCTGAGGCAAAAACTGAACCAAATTCTATCTCCAGCCTAAGTAGCTGGAAAACATAGCTATATACACACTGCTGCCAACTTTCATGGTTTTATCAAAAGCTGCAGAGTAAATGGTGGTTTTCCTCCAGGGTTAGGGTCAGAGACTTATGTGAGTTCCCACTTTCCCTAATGTACCAAAGACTAAACCATCAGAGCAAAACCCTTGCAAAACATGAGGGCTTGAAAAGTCACATGCTTTTCCAGTGCTTGGGGGTCAGCAATGTTCATGTGAAGCTTTATGAAACAGGTAGGTCTAGAAACAGAAATCATTCCCTTTAGGAAAATGCAGTTCTACGTATCAGCTAAAAAAACTCCCTGTACAGATGAGCCATCTACTCATTTCTTCCTTGCCTTGCACTACTATAAACCACTGCTAAAACCGTGTGGTTTAATGCAAGGTTTATGCATTAAATTTATGCATCTAAAATTATCCCTTGGCTTTCCCAGACGTCAAGCATGAGCACACTCACCTTTCTCATTTCTCTTTGCAAACCTACGTTTAAGTTGCATCTGTGATGCAAACTTAACCCAAGTAATAGGAACTGAGTGAATTTGCCTCGTTGTCTGCCTAACACCTCCTTCCTCACTCCGTGTTCCTGATTTTATGGCTCAGTTTTATCTCATTTATCCATCGCATAGCACTTCCTCAGCCCAGAATNTTTGTCTTTCACTCCAATAAAACGACTGTTCAAGAACACTTATTAAAACAGATGATACAGTTCTATTACCTGTCAAGGGACAGCAAGTGTTAATGATAATTGCGAAACTAAAACATAAAGTAACTGAAACACAGAATTAAGTCCCAACAAATTTTCACTTCTATGTAGTTGAGTTCAAAGTAATTCTGAACTGGCATTAGACACGAAAATAAAAGTAAAAGTTAATCTAAACCCTACAAAAAACCTGATCAAGTATCAGTAACAGATACATTGAATAAGTAAATAAGTAAAACAAGAATCTTTTAAATATCTGTTTTGGCAAACTATTAAAAATTAATTCAGCTGAGATGTAACCTATTGAATGCTACTGGCCTGAAAATGTCAATAAAATAGACGCCTTTGTTACTTTAGAACTAATAGCATAACTTCTGACTATGTGCTACTTTCTGTTACGAGGAACCAAAAGGTTTGGCCGTGAATCCTTCTCCAGTAAAGGTAAAAAAACCCCAACACAATAATAAAAAAAACGAACAAAAACCCCAACACCCACCCCCCCTCCCAGTTCTCATCTTGAATTTACATTAGTTTCACCTATAGAAGAGCTGAATTTATCTCCTTATCTGAAATGCATTAAGAACCACCAACAAAGTGCTGAAATTAGATTGAGAAGGGCAACACCTTGCATGTACAAGAACGTTTTCCTTTAACTAATTCTAATATAACTAATATAAGCATAAGTTGATTTTTCTGTACAGGGCATGTTGCTCCTCTAGATAAGCAAAATATCAAAAAATTCTTAGGAGATATAAAAGGCCACTAAGTAATAGAAAAAAAACCACTGTCATAAACTGAAATGGTCATGGAAGCTCTATCTTCATGTCTCTATTTGTTAACTACCCCAAGCTTTGTAATTTGGGAAGCAAAGTCTTAACTTCTGATAAAACACAGTCCTTCTGTTGTGACAACAACTTGACAAAGAGATAAACTTTTTAATAATCTGGGTACAGAAGTAGGAAATCAGTTGAAGTGGTGGGAATTGATAAATCCATAAGGGCTTGTGCAAATCACTCTTGAGAAAATGCAGTTTGGTAAAAAAGCAACGCTAGCTTTTTATTTTTAATAAACTCTTAAGCTGTCCTTCACAGATTTCTCAGATTTGAATGCAGCTTTGCTAACAAAAGAATTCTAAAGAAAAATGTGAACTACATTTGGACGTCGTATTAATTGCACAGATTAAAGCACAGAAGTACAGCAAGTTTGCACGGTTATGTTTGTATACGTAGGTGGCTTGTAGAGTTTTTATTTTCTCAAGGAAATGACTTTTCTACTTGTAGTGTTGTTATCAATTAAAATTTTGTCTGAGGCAAAAACTGAACCAAATTCTATCTCCAGCCTAAGTAGCTGGAAAACATAGCTATATACACACTGCTGCCAACTTTCATGGTTTTATCAAAAGCTGCAGAGTAAATGGTGGTTTTCCTCCAGGGTTAGGGTCAGAGACTTATGTGAGTTCCCACTTTCCCTAATGTACCAAAGACTAAACCATCAGAGCAAAACCCTTGCAAAACATGAGGGCTTGAAAAGTCACATGCTTTTCCAGTGCTTGGGGGTCAGCAATGTTCATGTGAAGCTTTATGAAACAGGTAGGTTTAGAAACAGCACTCATTCTCTTTAGCAAAATACAGTCCTATGTATCAGCTAACCAAACTCCCAGTGCAGATGAGCCATCTACCCATTTCTTCCTTGCCTTGCAGTGTTATAAACCACTGCTAAAACCGTGTGGTTTAATGCAAGGTTTATGCTAAACCATCTAAAATTATCACTTGGCCTTCCCAGATGTCAAGCATGNTGACTAAAACAGAAAAATCAATGGAATCTGCATTCTCAGCTCACCTTGATTTCTTGGAAAAAAAATTCCCCTAGCGTTATCTCGACTTCAATGATTACTTCTATCTATATTTATTATAAATATTTATTTATTTTTATATTTATGAAGTAATCTAAGGTACAGGGGTTCACTACTCCTTATTTCCTTCTCAAAGATATTTCACACTGTCCTGTAGCTAAAGTCCATGTTAGAGATTTCTCACGAATACATCCTTAGCTGTTTCATAATGCCACCACATATTTTGGATATTTGTGCTCATTTAAAGCAGAGAAAAGGGTGTTCATCACTATTTCAAAGGAATCCTTTTCAATTCAGATCTATTGAAGTGGGTCATTGAACTACAGTTTGACTGGTTTGGAGGTTTGCTGAGAATATTTCTCTCAGTTCTAACTGAACACAAGATGAAGAAAGCCTTCGCGGGTTTTTTTTTTTTGGTCCAGTCATCCCAAGGCCCATATTCAAAAAAATACATGGATGTTTCTTGCTTTACACTGGAAATACAGTGCTAAATATATAATGTATAGACTTAGACTACCCTTCCCCAGGATGTCCCTTCTTGTTTATTGCATAATGTGTTCTATGCTTTGCTAACATCCCTCTTAAATGTTAATCTGCTTTATCAAGATTCTTTAATCTTCAGCCTTATAATTCTCTTTCAGTCTTGAGCAAGGTGTTTACTGTTTACTAAACTTGATGGAGTTTTTTTTTACTGACTTCACAGAGATTTAGAGGCGTCAGATTTTTTAGCAGTGCCAGAGTTGCCAGGTACCTCCAGCACAACAAAAATTGCACTTTAGAAGTGTTTATATACATACTTTATGCACATACTTTTAATGTATGTGTAATAATTCACATTAGATGTCAGAAACGGCCAGGTACTTTCACGCAATACCTTTGCAACTGANCCTTTTCAATTCAGATCTATTGAAGTGGGTCATTGAACTACAGTTTGACTGGTTTGGAGGTTTGCTAAGAATATTTCTCTCAGTTCTAACTGAAAGCAAGATGAAGAAAGCCTTTGGGTTTTGGTTGTTTTTTTTTTTTTTTTTGCATGCTACCTCTGGCCTTNAAATATATAATGTATAGACTTAGACTACCCTTCCCCAGGATGTCCCTTCTTGTTTATTGCATAATGTGTTCTATGCTTTGCTAACATCCCTCTTAAATGTTAAGCTGCTGTATCAAGATTCTTTAATCTTCAGCCTTATAATTCTCTTTCAGTCTTGAGCAAGGTGTTTACTGTTTACTAAACTTGATGGAGTTTTTTTTTACTGACTTCACAGAGATTTAGAGGCGTCAGATTTTTTAGCAGTGCCAGAGTTGCCAGGTACCTCCAGCACAACAAAAATTGCACTTTAGAAGTGTTTATATACATACTTTATGCACATACTTTTAATGTATGTGTAATAATTCACATTAGATGTCAGAAACGGCCAGGTACTTTCACGCAATACCTTTGCAACTGAGTGCGAGGAGTATAAAACCATAACGGTATAGGTCTACTGAGTTGTTCCGCCCCTCAGGTCCATCAGAAGAACATACACAAATTATCATTCCTCATTTTGTGGTGTAATTTAGGAAAAAAGTAAATAAATCATCCTAAAAATTCAGAGTTATATCATCTTATTTCCATTCAATTTCTTATTTGCTTTCAATGGAATTCAACAGCATTTGGGGTATCAGCCCCACAAAAAATTACCAAACTGATAATCACATGGCAGTCAGCGCTATCAAGAGACTTGTGAAAGGCACACATTATTTTTTTTTAAACTTCTACTATAATAAGAATAACTCAAACATGGAAATAAATACTACTGATACCACAGACCCTGTCTCAAAATCATAACACTCAAGTGACAGAAGTGGGTTAGAAACCTAGAGTTTGCTTAAAAAAAAAAAAAAAAAATCACACCTCAGCAATCTCCTAATTGACTCTGAGTATTCGTATTTCAGACAAATACTATTTCTTAACTGATGCAGTGCTTAAAAACAATGTACAAAATATGCATGAACATCAGTGCAAAACAAAGGAACAAAATATTCTACACCACCACATCTCTTCCCTCTCCTTTGCACATCACATGGAAATACTGTATTTATTAAAGAACTTTAGGAAGCACCATAGTTTATAACTTGATTTTCAGATCCTTTAAAGACTTTTGAAATGCCTAGTTCCAAGTAACGTGGATATTATTCTGTTAGCTGACATGAATGCAAGTGGAAAATGTAATATTTTTTGGTGGCTGGTTTCATCATATTCTGCTGTATAGAAACTGTGGGAGTGTGTCATTTGCAGATGTGTTTACAGTGTCTTCAAGACATGAAGATAATCTTAAACCTCATAGACAGATATGTTTATTGAGTGAACCAGGCGAATTTTAATTCTTCAGTAGCAACAGTGGTAAGTTATTAATTGTTCTTTAGGTTAGAGATCTTGATTAAAGGATTTAGTTTTCTTGGAAGTATGGCTGCATTCAGTCTATTTCTTTGAAATATCCAATTTTCACTGATCCCAGAAAAAAAGTATTTTTCTAGCCACTGCTCCTTCTCCAGATGCTTTCCAATTTCTCTCTCCTCTGTACTTGAGCAGCTTTTTTATTTGCACGAGTACCTATGCACACATTAATTCCTGAACTCCCAATTTTACTCCTCTGTTCCTACCCTCTCATTTTATCTAGTCCATTTGACAGAGTGGAAAATTTCATTCTCCAACTTTTTATCTTCCTCGAACACCTTCCTGGGTGTTCTTTAAGATGATTAAATTTCTTCTTCTTCCCTCTAAGTGTTTTCATCCTTTTTTTCTTTTTTTTAAGAAATGATATTCACTTTGAAAGCTGTATCAACATCAGAAGTCCTACTCAAATCATTCTTTAATTGATAACCTGTTGTCTAATATTGCTTTTCTTTTCGCCCTTAGTTGCTAATTTTACCAACAGTAGCAAGTTTAATACACTAAATCAACACATTCTTTCCTTCCTATAAACTTCGATAAATCCAGATAAGTTACCTTTCATACTTTTAGGTTACCAAGTATATATCTTCACATATATTGTCCATATTTTGGTGCAAAACGCACGTATTTGCACTGAAGAGGTAGTTTTAACTTCAGTTTTGACATTTTTATACCCTTGTTTTCTCCTAGTTTTGCAGAGTCAAAACAATGCAAGTAATCAATAAGTACATTGCTGCTTCTTGAATCAGGCTTTGCTCAGAGCTGAGAGATTCACGCCTCAGCTTCTGCTCTTTGCCTAAATGTCTGTGGGTGGAAGTGGAAGAAGACAGAGAAAGCTATGTGTGTATTAAATAGACGACGTAATGTACTGCATAGCACAAGATAACCCTTATTTATGCCTAACAAGAGCCTAATCAACATACATTACTGAAATTAGTTCTTATTCTTTGCAAGCTAAATATGTAACGTATTTAAGGGAAAACCAAAGTCATGTAACAAGTGCACACGAAATTACACCGATGCAGCATACAGTAGATGCTTTAAATTGAGTATATAGCAACTTCCACTGATTTGATACCCTGTCAGCCTGTTAGGAATGGCAGAAATAGACATTAAGCAGGGAAGTTTCTGATTTATGTGACTCTTTCCTGACGTCTGGCTATTCGATCCTATCCAATTTTCAGACCTACTGAATGCTAAACAAATATAAGCTGTATTTCTATATGCAGCAACGTTTTCATCCAGCTTATGTCTATATGTGCCCACTTTTACATCACTTATGTAATGGCTGAATTTGACTTGGAAGCTTTTTCAAGGGAATTTCAACCTATTCCATGAGGTAACTGGGCAAAATTATCAGTGCTTTGAACTTCAGAGTTCAATTATATCATTATTACTTATTCCAACTGGTTCCAACTACTTTTACTACAAACCCCTATTTTTTTACACACACAGCCTACTTGAAGGCCTATAATTTCTTAAAAAATATGGTGGCATTACAGAATTATGGTCAACTATTTATTCTGATATGCTTACAGGACTGTCTGAGAAGACATTCTGGAAAAGATATTTATTACTACAGTGATGACAATTTCATTAAGTCTTTAGTACTTTAGGCTGTGTATAACCTTTTTGGTAGCACTTCCATGTAATTAGCCAACAGTCACAAAGTTATTACTGTTTCCACAGCTGTCCCATCAAATTCTAGAGGAACAACAGGCATGTTTTCCAATTCAAGTCAACATTACATGATCTTTCATTGCTGAAACTCTTAAGTCACTTTGTTTTCTTTTTTCTATATTAACTTTTGGGGTGGTTTAAGCATCTTTGAACTCACATTTTTGCCATTACTAGAAACACAAGTGTCTATTCCACTGACAAAACACTGCACTAAAATTTATTTTTGTTCACTGTTTAAGACCTTTGCAATTTCTTTTTTTCCTACCTAAATAGGAAGAACCACCCTAACCAAAACATCCAGAGTAAGAATTCAAGAATAAAGAATCTATATGATCAGTTCCAAACAAATGTTGGTAGAGAACAAAAAAAACCAAAAAAAACAAACAAGCAAACAAAAAAGAGAGTTTCTGAATTTCGCACTGTCCTGTATCTGCGATAGCATCTTTTCATATCCTGTGCAAATGCTGTACCCAAAGCTCTACCAAAAACTATGAGTAACCCACAGATTCACAGAAAATAAGTGCAGAGTTGGGTTGCACAGAAAAGCCAGAATCCATGCACTGGTTAACCCTGTTGCTATAGCACAGACATAGCATACCAAGTTTATATGAAACCAAATGAACAAACAAACAAATTAAGGCTAATCTTACAAATTACAAATATTAGGAATTTTCTACCTAGGAATATTAGGCATTTCAGCTGAAGGCAGCATGAGGAAAAGAAAAGGAAACATCAAAACTAGAGTATTTTGAAACATTTTCAGTAATATTTTCAAGCAAAATCAGAAATTGCCATTATGAACACAAGCCCTTGACTCAAGTCCTTCATTTCAGACACTCACTGTCTAAGTGAGATTACACTGCAGTTTGGTGGAGGTAGTTGAGAAGGCAGAGTCAAACCACAGCAAGACATCGGGACAATGTGTGTCACACCCTTTTCATTTCAAGTGTTTACTTTATGGAAGTCCTGACAATTGGGTTTATCCAGCTTATGGGGAGTATTTTAATTTATATCAAGATGACACACAAGAAAAGAATGGGGAGGGGGGAGAAATAGGTTTTTCTTATAAGTAACTGAACAACTAGAAATTGAAGTGTCATGGGAAATCAATTTAATTTCAAGTCTTCAGTGAACTTCCACAGGAAAGCTGAGAAACTTACTTTTCAAAATTGTGTCCGCTATGTTCAATCTATATAGATTACTACAAAATAGGCCTGCAGTTTGGATCACTGTAGTGGGTATAGCTTTTGTATAAAATGCCTATGGAGAACATTACTGTTAAAAGAAATCATGATTTCACAGGCAGTATAACATTCAAAAAAAACTCTTGAAATTATTCCTTTCATATGCTCTGAATACGAGACATGAATTCACCTGTTTTTTCAAGCTTTTATCTTGAAGATATGTTACCTTCCATTGCATGGTATGATCACTCTAATTCTGTTGTTTTAGAAAGCTTATGCAGTACTTTGAAGAGAGCAATTAAAAAAAAAAAGCATTAGGGTAATGGAACATGTACTGCATGAGTGTAAGTGTGATAGATGTACAACACCTGCTATGTCTTCTCGTCTCACATCATCTGTGTGACCCAGTTCCTTCTCTCCCATCTCATTTTGAGACAAGAACATTGGACCTTACATCTCTCAGTGCCGAGTGTGGCATCATCTAAACCAAGGAGAGAAATGTGTTTCTTCAATATAGCAAAAATATTTTGACTGGTTTTGTCTCAATGTAATAAATCCCCCCAACAAGATGAATAAAGCATAATTTCTTAACTTCTTTGATGAAGGCAAATGAAGCTTCCATCTTGCTGCTGGATTTTCAATAATACAAATAAACCAGCACTCCACCTGTACTTTTAAGCTAATCACACCAGCCCTCCTTCTCAAGAAGAGAAGGAAGGAGGAAATGGAAAAAGGATACCCTACAGTGAATGAGTTTCATAACCTCAAAGAATATTTCTCATGCTACCAAGTTGCTACAATGACACAAGTTGCCTGAATTTTGGTCATAACTTTTACGAATTTAAGTAAACAGATGCACTCAACGCTGTCTACTGCCTTTCCAATGCAGACACTTTAGCCTTCATCACTAGAAGTGTGTTTATAGTACTAGCCACAAAAATAAAACTCTGTATTAGCATGGACACAAAGTCCTGCTGAACAAAATGCCAGCCAACTAAACCTATCCTACCTTCAAGATGTTTTCTGCCATAAGTTTAGCATTTGAAAACACCCTCCCCTAACAGCAATCTTGCTGTAGAAAGCAATTTTGTTAGTATTTGAAGTTCGTGATTTATAAAGAAATTGTGACAGTTTGTATTTTGACTCTGACATGCTCTGAAAGATCTTTCACTTTAAAAGCATTTTTTCAATACATTGTCTAAGGAAACTTTTCTTTTAAGTTACACATTTTACAGCCTTTAATTTTTCCAAGAACTGGATTCAATTGAGCCTTAACAATTTTACAAGACACAATATAGGAAAACTTCTGTTACTCTGTCGGAAAGAAAAAAAAACTTTTATCCCTCCAGTACTTCTGTTTCTGCTATGGGCACAACTTTTGTAATCTACTTTTTGGTTTCTATTTTACTTTGCTCAGAGATAGCTAAAAAAAAAAATATTCTTGCTCAGCTCTGCATATTATATAACAGTTTTCTATAAAGAAGCTTTTAATATTTAGGAAGTCCTACATAATAGCTTTTAGTGCTTTTAAAAGAGAGATTAGATATTGGTCTTTTTTACTGTCATTCCAGCAGCATTTGTGATTTCTTGTGTATGTCTGAATTGTGTCAACAGAATTAAGAGAGAGAACTTGCTATACACAGTATGCTCTATTATAAAAAACAGTGACCTTCAAAAGCTTACTGCTTCATAAAAATGCTGCAAGAATTTGTGCAGCATATTGTCTAACTTGTTGCTTTTCAATGAGATGCTCATATCTTATCAAACAAAATGTTAAAGTGTTTGTATATATTTGTATATCCATTTAGTTTTGTCTGATGTATAAACATACACATTTATTAATAAATAAACAAATTTGAAAATAGATGGAGTTTGTTTCAATTGCTCTAATCTATACTATTTGCCAATAGTCTAACAGTTATTCTCAAGCATATTCATGACTGAATAGTTTAATACAATTAGAACTGGATTATTTTGAGTGCAGACCTGTGCACAGAACAAATCACAATACAGGAAAAAAAAAAACCATAGAAAAAAATTCAGTGGGAAAATCATATTCTCTTGTGACAAAAAGTAGATGAGCATAGTAGATATCACTCTTCGATATGTTTGTCCCGAGATCTTTCCTGTACATCAGGTTTTTATGGTATTGAGCCTTAAGACTGCTGAAATGGGGCAAAGCCATGTCTTAAGCACCTGAAGCTGTTGACAACTCTAGCTAAATATTTCCTTCCTTTTATTTCACATGCATCAGGCTTTATAAGTTTTTCTGTGATAACTAATGAAACATTTGAAACTGTGACAGGCTACAGAAAGCTCCACAAACGTGCATATGCCACAGAAATACCTGTACTCTCATCTTCATTTCCTAGCCACATTTAACACAAGGAAGATTTTACCAGGAAGATTTCTTGGGAAGGTCTCCTTGCTGACACACCTAGAAGCAGTTAGGCTTTAATGGATCTGAGCAAATCGACACTGAAGAGGATTCCTGAGACATGGCTTTGATTGTCCTGATGAGCTTTTTGATTCTCTGTGATGAGCCTCTGAGCCACTTTGCAGGGCCCACCTGCAGGGCAGCCAGAATGATGCCACTCCCTGTTAAACATTCCTTGAGGAGACGGTGACAGTGCTGCTCACCTTCTCCTCTAAGGACTCAGTGGTGAAAACCGGTTTCCTCTACAGCACGTGTGCTCAACTCTCTTGCTTCCCACCGGCGTCCCAACCATTAACTTACAGGGGTTTTGTTGGTTTGATTGTTTGGGCTTTTTCCTTGTTTTCAACAACAGTAATTAGAGAAGAACAAGATCGCAGTCCTCTCCCTCCCAGGTGAGTACACCAAAACCACCTATCTGTCACTCGCCTTGGATTTGCCATTGTGTTAGTTTCAAGTCATGCAGAGCTCTTTAATTAGACTCCACCTCATCAGCTATGAGCAGTGCTGGCTGCATTGATCCTGTTTCATACACAAGAATCATTGACCTAAGATCAAGATCTATTCTTTGTCACAGAAATTCATATCAACACTCATTCCCAGGTTGTTCAGACACCCTGAACAACAAGATGTCCCTAAAACACACACCTCAATACTGTGCTGTAAAGCTGTACTGAGTAATTTCTCCCTTGCCTTACTGCCTGTGTTTGTCAAAACCTTTCTTGTTGATCCAGAGATTGCAGTGAAGAGAAGACCTCAATGGTAATTCACACATCCAATTTTCACCCTATATAACAGTACTGCAAAAAGGCGCTCTCTGGATGGAGTACACTGATTCTGAGTCATCCACAGATGGCTTCAGCTGCCAGACATGTTTCAGTGGGGCATCCCATAATCCTCACCTCTTAGTCAGGACACCTATTGGCAGCTACCATTTCAGATAGCCATGGTGATTTCAAAAATAAGTGGTTTTCCTGTTAAAAGCTGCTTGTACTGGTTCCAGGAACAAGCTTCCTCACTTTCTGAGACTGCTCAAAAGCTATACTACTTTTAAGAAGTTTGTATGATAGTCACCAAATCATTTTGAGAGCGGCAGTCTTCAAGAATTCTTTATTAACTGTACTCCTTCTGAAGCTGGACATATGCCCACTCCTTTGTAAGGAAATCGAGTTGTTTCTGTCACAGCAGGCAGTTCTCAGCAAGCTTTAGATGCTCTTCCCCACCCTCACTATATGCTAGACAATTTAACATGTTTCTCTCACAGCGACTGTACACAAGGATAATAAATGACTAGCCACTCCAAATCCTGCCGTGCCTCTGGCATTTTCCTGTTGATGATCTCGAGAGCACTATTAGCACCAAATATACACCTGTGGCTAAGAGATAAAATAGCAAAGTACCTTCTTCTCTTGGAAGAATGCCTTGCAGCACAAGACTCATTAATCTCCCAACTATTTTGTTTGGGTGCTCCCAACCACACATTTAAGAACTGTTCTGCACTTCATCTGATGCACAAAGCAACACTCAGTGTAAACTGGTTCTCTCTTCAACTGCCCCCCTCCCTTTCTAAATCTTCTGGAACTGGATGAGCTACATCATAGAACTTTCATTTAATTTTAATTGAACATCAACCAAGGTATAACAGAAGCACTATTCACCTGCGATCACCAAAACCAACTTTTCTCAAGTCCCATTTCAGAGAAATGCCAAGTTATAAATTTCTTGGTATAGCCAGGCAGTCCCAGAGCATTCTTTGGCCCCCCTCAGTACTGACAAAGTACCAGGTAACAACTTTGCTATTTTCTCGTTACAGAGAATGCTTTGGCAGTTCCAGCATGCTGGGCAGCATCTGCTGTAGCTGCTACTGCCTCTCTCACGTGCCACAATAATCTGCTTCCTATAGAAAAGTTAATGCCAAATAGAGAGAAAAGAGGGACAGATCAAAAGGGTGGAAAAGGGCAAAATTTGTGCAATGGGCTCGAGTAGAGCACAAGTGCAGACGAAAGAACAGGCAAACAGATGAGCACCTCTTATCGGTCTCACCAATGCTGTTTATGTCTCTGCCAACTTGCTCGACTAATCTTCTCTCCATTCTGCAGGTTGACACCAGACACAAATAACAGCAGCTGCAAAGCAGGCATAAAAATTCTGGAATTCAAATCTCTAGATGATGATTCAGTACAATGGCACAGTCTTGATTCTTCTTCTTTATTTATTGTGGCAAGGCAAGCAAGAAACAATTCTAAGCAGACAATCTTGGAGGCCAGAGTTAAACAAAATTTAATAAACTGAGATAGTTAGAAAAAAACAGAAGGGTAAAGGTGAAAGGCAGCAGCTTCTGACGGAGATTAGAATCAATCAGAAAAAACTGCTACCATTTGAAAAGCAGTAGAGAAAAACTAAGGTAATTCAGTCAGGTGAGGACTCTTCAGTTTCACCCTGCCTGGGGATAATTTAGGGCTGCAAACTCCTTCACAGAACTTGACAGTGTTCTTCATAGTTTGCTTTTACAATTCCAATATGCTTTTACAGCTCTAGGCTAAAAAAGAGTGCCAGAACTGTGACCATTCAACTGGTTTGCTTCTCAGTGACTCAGGCAAAGGGTGATGGCTAAGAGAGGGAGATAAATACAAATACAGTAAAATAAACTGTAGTTTATAGAACTGCATCTCCTCCATGACGTGCTGCATACAAGCTGTACCTATCCTCAACCCAAAAAAATGTATCACCCAATTCAAGAAATTTCAAGCAACACATATACATTTTCTTTTTTTTTGGTCTATGTCAAGCAGACTAAACTCCCTCCTTTGCTGTATATTTATCCTTCAGCTGGCTGTTGTCAACTTGTTTCTGGTCAGTTTGGATCAGCTCACAATGCCAACCCTGCCTGCAAACATAATTATTTCACCAGCCTCACAGCAGCTGCCAGCATGGCACTGTCTCCCATGACTCTGCCCTGCCCCTGGTCAGAAAGTTTCCTCTCCTTGATTAAGCAGCTCCAGCACCACTATTCATTCTTGAAAGAATCATAATACTTTTTTCCCTGTCCTAGGAGTCCATTTTTACTCTTTCATCCCAACATTTCTCCTCATGAAACCAAATACACATAAGGATTTCCCCCTGGCCAGTTCAGTTACATAATATTCTGATTAATATTTGGTCCCTTTACCCAATTGGAAGGCTAATCCTGTGGACACCTCTCCATAATGAGGCCATGCTACAGATAAAGGTGGAATGATGAAAATGGAAAGTTGCAGATTTGGACCAATACTGAAGCCACATGCATTTAAAAAGTTTCTTTTATTAAATAACATCACCACACACACACAAACCCTCTGCTCTCCGTTCCTGTATCAAATAAAAATTAGGCACCATAATGCTAATTAGCATGTAAAATTTAATTCAACTCCACTTACTAGCTGAAGTAACAGGGATCGTATAAACTAATCCATGGAAGTCTTTCCAGCTACAGTCATTCTTTCCAAATTCATTCACTTTCATAAAGCTAATAACTGCAAAATATGCTACTGTAAAGCATATGCTGAATTTGGCTCTCTCCATGTACATTTTCCTCAGCACACTTGATGACCTTGACACTGATTATTGTTGCATTCCTCTGTCAAAGACAAGGATTTAAAAATACTGTATGTATTTGTGATTATTAATTCCATGCCTTCTACATTCTTATCAGGTCTACTTAATGATTTATTCCCCCTTGATTAACTTGAAAACTATTTTTAGCTAGCTATATTAGCTACCTATCTTATTACATGTTAGGAAGGTTTTGCACTAAAGAAAAAAGAGACTCAGTTGTCCTTGATGCGCTCCTGTTTATCATTCTCAGATTTGTAATAATTCCTGCCAGACCAGCCTTCCTTTGTTCCCTGAGCTTTTAGCTTTTTAGTACAAAGTGCTCTCATCAATTGTGTTTCATTTGGGGATGAAATATTCATCAAACTCTCAAACCATTACTATTTCATAACAATTTACATTATCTTCACACTTAAATGCTAAGGTTTCAAGTACTTTGTGTCCATCCCCCTTGACATACATATCCCCCTGCACAATCCCTGTGCTTTCAGCCACGTGAACATCCCATACCAAGCAGGTCAAACATTCCCATCAGTGCAAGCTCCTGAACAGCTAAACACAAAACCTTCTCCATGATCCATTTCTTCTTTCACACTAAATGTAAACTTATATCCTTGTTTTACAGACCAATTCCTTTTGGGCCTACATCTGACCTGGTGACTAACATTTCAGCTTACAAAAATTCCAGGTTCCACATGTATACTTTCTTATTGAATGCATTTTCCTCCACCACTGAAGTAGAAGATACTTGTTACCACTGCATTGTCCTTATGGGGAAAAAAAGCCCCAAACAAAACACCCTTCTGCTTAAAGTCAAGTAACTAGTTAATTTTCTTAAAACAAAACAAAAAAAGCCCACACACACACACAAACTCACATCAACATCTCTGTGGAGTGCTGTTTGTGTCTCTGGAATTGTCTAGCTACTCAGCTGACTGTCTTACACATAACAAAAATTTAATAAAGAGATAATCCCACTCTAAAACTCAGAGCTATCTGAGCTCTATCAGCGATGTTTCTTCACAATGGTACTTCAGAGCCACCACTTCAGCAGTCACAGAAATACATTTCATGAGCTGTTCTCCACAGCTTCTAGCCACATATTTCTTGATTTATCTAAAGAGAACTTAGCCTGTACGAGAGTGTCCTCCTTTAAGACTCCAGTAAATTACGCTTAGCCTTTCTGTAGATAATTTGACTAGATTCAAATGCCCTTTCCAAGAAACCAAACAGACCCTCAGTCATTCATGAACTGAAATTCAGCATGTATTTTTTGGCAGATAGGCACAGACAGAACAGATGGAAATAATAAAAAAAAACAAAGCCAAAAAAGAAAAAAAAAAAGAAAGCTTGATTTTGTATTTCTCCAGGAGCCAGTTCTGCCAGATCTTTTGTGGATTTTCTCACAGTTGTTTTGCTGAGATACTATTGTCCACAACCACTGACGGTAGTCAAAACAATCCTCATCCATGACAGGCTTAATGTCTGAGCCAAAACCTGACTCCTCCAAGTGGTAGTTAATATCACTGAGCATCAGAATAAATCAGGATGTAACTTGCTGGGGCTGTACTTCCGCTGAGCACAGGTGATTATTCCTGTGTGTGTGTGCGCGCAAACATAGTGCTGGAAACGGAAATCTGTCTTTCCCTTTTGAATCCACAGCACATTTCTCGTTCCTCTCTCTGCTTCAAGCTTGTAAATTTCATCTTGGCCAAGGTGAGAGACAGAGGAAGCACATCAAAAAGGCACAGAGCAACACACTCTTACTTGACTCTCTCCACATATCATTTTCAGACTGGCCATCATGTGAATTGGTAACACACTGACACTGAGACACTGCCCAGGAGCAGCATCTGCTCTTAGATATTTGAAGATAGGCATCTCACTCGGCAACAGAGCTCACTGAGCTCTTGCAAGCACAATGAAAAAGGTGTCACTTGATCTTTCCTGAAAGAGGTGTGAATGTGTGCATGGAGACAACAACAACACACAAATATACATTGGATTTCCAAGTCTTTTTGGATGCACAGGTAAAAAAAAAAAAAAAACAACTAAAACCCCCTGTTTCACTTTTCTTTGAATCCTAGACTTATTGTGCTCTCTTATCATTTGCTGCTCTTCTCCCTTGCAGTATTGGTGCATAATAACCTCTATATATTTTTTTGCTACCAAGAGTTGCCAAATTATTGTAAGAATATACTTCAGTAAGTACGGGTCCTTCCAGAACAAAATGAGTACCAAACACTTAAAATTCGTATGCCCAGAACAATTTTTAGAAACTTTTCTTTTCTTAGTTTCAAGCAATAACTCAAAAGAAGCCATAGGATCTGTAAAGTGAAACTCAAAAGGAAAAACCAAAAGTACTCGATGGTTTTTTTTACTAACTTTTCACCTTTCTCACAAAAAAATTAAGGTGTTATTACACTTACAAAGTGAGTTGAAACTGGCCACACCATTTAAATCTGAATATAAACTTCTCCTATCCCAAAACATTTCTTCCTTAAAGGTTTAGTTGCTGGGAGGCAGCAAGGGGCATTTTTGTTTATTGGGGGTTCTGTTTGTTTTTTTTTTAAAACAGTCTTTGGCTTCGCCCCCAGTGCACTGCTTGTGCTGCATTAAGTAAAATAAAATCAATTCTATGTATACACCAATAAGTACTTTCAAACACACATAGATGTCTTCCCTTCTGCAAGTAAAGGAATGCAAAATTTTCCCATCAGTGCAATAAAAATACAGTTAGTGGCTAAAACCAGAAATATTTTAATTTTTTTTAAAACAGTGCCACCAATATCCCTTTTTTTAAAAACACTTTAAGTTTCAAGTCTAAGAAAAAATGATACAAACCCCCATCATGTACATCACATATTTCAGTGCAACTTAAAGCCTGATTTCTAGTCTCCTATATACGTAAAATATTGAACTGTATAGCTTTGTCAGTGTTATTCTATTTTGAAAAGCTAATTAATTCAGAAGATTGAAAAAACCTCCATTTCTTTTAATGAGGTAATTGATAATTAATTTACAGCTTTAGACCTACAACTTTTCTGAGGATGCTTACTAGATGGTTTAAAAAAAAAAGTATCAGAGAATGTACTGCAAGAGAGAAACAAATATAAGCAATCTTGAATAATAAAAAATATAAGGAGAATAGATGAAGGATGAGAGGAATATTGGCTTTGACTGGAAGAACTTGTGTTATTATCACCTATATTTTATCTACTAGTCAGTCCAGGGGTATGATTCCCAGAGGTACATCTGTCTCTCTCAGCATCCTGCTACAAGGCAGTAGATAATACAAAGTAGAACTGTAGTTAAAATTCTTATTATGTGCTGGTTTCCCTACTGTTGCCTCTAAGGCAAAAAGAGACCACTGAGCTCTGTTGTATTGAAGCTTTCAAATGCAATTTCAGCCTAATACTTTGCATTAATATGTGGCGTCTCTGAGTGCTCTGCTCCACTACTGAATGAAAGAATGACTCAGGTAGTGTGAGAAGCACATCTGTGATTAAATATGGCAATGGTGTTTATGCTGCAAAGCCACTGGCAAAACAGCTTAAGAATTAATGAGAAGAAGGTTCCACCACAAAAATGATGGAGCCAATTTATGTAGACAGATTGACAGCACCCCAAAAGAGAGAGAAAACAGAAATTAGCCTACAATCCACACTTCTGCAGATATTGCTAAGCTGTCTTTAGTAAATAGAGTTGTACATAGATATTAATCTCTACTATGAACATACACCTTACTTACTCAGCTATCTTATGCCATATAACTTTGAGAGGATGAGATCTCCCAAACAGATATTGGTCTGGCTTAGACCTGCATGTCTTCCAGGAACTGAACATGCTATTTTTGATTAGAAATTTATAAATTAGTCTCCAGAGTAGAAAATGGTTCATTTTCCTTTTCCTCTCCATAAATTTTAACTTTTTAGTTAGTCCCACTGCTTTGACAAAAAATATATTATCACTTCAATTTTTTTTCTGACAAAATGCATAGCTTTTCCTCAAAAATAATCCATAAAGTCATCTTGCTTTCCAAAATGATAATGACATTATAATATATCAACACAATAACATATATTCAACTGAATAGTTTCCTCATTTTTTAATCAACCATATTACATTGTGAAAGAAGTTTCAACAGCAAACAATCATGGTTCCTTTGCAGCATAACTACTCCCCTAGTACTGAATTCCATGCAATATCTGCTCCTCTAGTATGTACTCATTAGTAGATTTCCTAAGTTTTTTATTAGGAAGACTTTTTAACAAAAGACCGAAAGAGCGTAGATATAGATGAGATGCTAGGGAGAAAGCATTTACTCTGAGGGTGGTGAGGCACTGGAAGAGGTTGCCCACAGAAGTTGCAGATGCTCCATTCCTGGAAATGTTCAAGGCCAGATTAGATGGGGCTTTGAGAGCAGCCTGGACTAGTGGAAGGTGTCCCTGCCCATGGCAGGAGGTTTGGAACAAGGTGATGTTTAAGGTCTGTTCTGATCCAAGACATTAGATCAAAATCTAAAGTGAATGAAGACTAATAAAAATGCATACTCACAATGTAGCCTAAATTTGCAACAGCTAATATCATCAAACAAATAACAGGAACCCTTTTAAAAGAGATGAATTTTAAGATTTAATTAAAAGATTTGAACCATTTAAAAATATTTGAATGGTAGATAGTATAGACAACCACATATTGAAAACTTTAGACCAAAACCACTCTGACCCCAGTGTGCTCAAGAGCATCTTCGTAAGTACATTTTAATAGGATTACACACAGTAGCTTTATCTGGAGTCATTGTGTTGTGGACCAAAAAAATATTCAAAGCTGGAGCAACTTGAATTCTTACTGAATACGATGGCTCTCCTAAAGCTATCCCACTGCATAAACACAGACACAGAAATACTTATCGTTTCTAAAAACGCTGTATATTAAGAAAGATAGTGCTAAGACAGCAATAAGAATGATGCAAAGAAAATTGCAGTTCCTCATCCTAAAAGCCCAGCTAATGCAGTTCAAAAGTAATAAAATGGGAATTAAGACATTCAGAGTTTGATATTTTTTTGTCAACTTCTTTTTAAAGTGTTACCAATCCCCTACCAATAATAAAGCCTACATGAAACACTGAAGCTCTTTCCAGAAAAGTCTTTTCTTTACTGTTACCAGCTTCCCTTTCATAAATCACACTATGGAAATTTAGACAATTTTTAATACAAAACATATTTTTTTTAAAGTTATTTAACCTTAATTTTAAAAGGAATTACGGTCCAGAGTTTGAATTTTAGTATCAGAGAACCATAACAAAATAAAAGATGACCTGATGGCTAAGAATGATTTCTTATATAAACTTTTCAAAAGGCCTATGTATATACATCACTTTGGACCCCACTTCTAAAACCCACCTTATGGCAGAAATTCAAACAAAAAGAGTATTAAATACTGATCCAAGTCAAGATAAAAGCCAAATCCGCATTCAAAATTTTACCAGTGAGGCTTGGAGTTTATTTTTTTAATCTTGTATTCTATCTTATTCTTCAAAATCTATTGAAGACAAACCTATTTTAAAGATATATATATATATAAAATTATCCAGGCTCAGGCTAAATGACTCTAAAATTAGCACTTATATTTTGGTTCATAGAAAGCAGATTTACCTCTGATCTTTGTTCCAATATCTGTGTCTCTCTGCACTGACCCTCCACATAGATCTCTTCTGTACAAATGAAGTTACTACTCCTGCTTCTGCTCCCCATCCCATCCTACCCCCACCACGATTCTGGAGGGTGACGTGGGAGGGCACATAGATGTGGTGAAGCAGCGTTTGTTTGTTTTTCAGAAGGGGGAAAAGGTGAGGACTCATTTTAATTGGACAAGCTGCCTGTTAGAATTGTCACAGACTCTCTATACCAGTCACAGTGCATTAAAACTGTCAGGCAAGTGGGCAATTAGCCCAATATACCACCCTCCCTGCTCTGTAGGGCACAGGATTGTCACTTTACACCTCATTGTTTAGGCTGGTCAGCTAAAAGCCTTCCTAATTTTCTTTTTTTTTGTTGAGCAAAACCAAAATAGGGTTATGAACCACTAATTATCTCAGTTTAAAAACTGCTGAAACTGGAATGACCCCTCTGCTTCTGAGCAACTCCGTTTGCTCCTGAAAATATCTTATGTGCAGAAAAGAAGAAAAAAAGGGAGCGGTGCATTATTTATTTGGGTTTGTCTTTTTTTTTTTTTTTAAATTCTGACGACCTTTGTTACAGATCTCAAGAAGTGACCCTCAGTGAGCTCAGGGCGACATTGAACAGACATGAGTGGCTCGAGTGGTCAGGCAGACAGGGCACATCTGTGGGAAACAGGACACTTAGATTCCTTCCTCTCATCTTGCAGAGACACTTCAGGAAAGATAAAAGGCCAAGGTAAATAAATATGGCTTTATATTGAATCAGTCCTATTCTCGAAGCATGTACTAAAGTGTCAAATGAGCAGCAGGAAAGAAAAACATGCATAGTTTATTAGGAAATATGTGATATGCTAATAACTTTGAAAAAGTAGCTGGGGAGATGGGAAACAGCCTCTTCAGGCTCCTGTAAGATGTGTATGTCAGGTCTATTCCACATAAATGAGCAGAGAACACAGAAAGAGCTCTTTTTGGTTTGTTTTAATAAGATGAGCTTTCTCAGCTCAATTTTTACCTCGTGAGATTAGTTTATAATCTTCAAGCAGAATTTTCCACAAACATGAGCTCAAAATCTGGTCCTATTTGAAGCAACAGAGTCACCTGTCTTGTTAAAGCCAGCTTCATTTGCTTTTTCAGTTGAATGCCAGCTAAGGATGCTATTATTTCAAAAGAAATATTCATTCAGTCTCTGACAGACTAGAATAGAATAAAGTATTGCAGGTGTAAGGAACCTACACTGATCACCTGTCACAAGTCAGGGAACCAAAAGTTAAAGCACATTATTAAGGGCATTTTCCAAATCCTCTTAAACACTGGCAAGGATGGGACCACCATCTACCACCTTCTCCAGGAAGGCTGTTCCAATGTCTGACCACCTTCTTGGTAAAGAAGTGTTTAACCAAGACAGGGAATGCATTGTGCATAACAAAACACAACAGCAAATGATGAAACACAAATGGCAAATAATTAAACCTTCTTGGTGCTACAGAATAGACTTGTATCTTCATTTACCTTGTTCTGTTTTTTCCTGACCTACGTAAACATGGTTGAAAATGCCTGCAGATGTATTTGTAGATTGCTTTTCAATGAAAATTATTGAGCCTCTGTATCACAAGAAATAAGATTTTTGGCATTTGCTGCATTTTTAATTAATTTTTACTTCTAGCTCCAGGAAGGAGCTGTCTTGCACAGTAACTCATCGATAGAGATAAAGATATTTAAATTCACTTTTCAAAAACATCAATATTTCTCTCATGCTTACAAGACTCGAGGAATCCTGCAAACTAAAGCATTATATTTGTTGTTTTAAAGACTGCTTTCAGCTGCTTCTAGTACAGCAATCCTTCTGAATTTCGTTGGTGTGAAGTGTCACTAAGATGAAGTGTTATACCTATTCATGTCAATGTGCACATCATATTATCCTCTATTACCATTCCGAGGATTCATGCCAAGGATGACATATAAAAATGTGTAACTCACTATGAACTGCACTCACAAACACCCTGTTTTCCAATACACTGCTCAGAATGCGAATGATTCCCTAGACTAGGGTATTGCTTTATTATTATCATCATTATTTTTATTCTGGCAAATTCACAGGCCTTAACCATTTGAGCTTGCAGCACAAACTTGCCTCAAGCATTCTGTAGCCAGAATGTGGGAAACTGGACAAAACTCACTGTATTCATTATTTACAATGTATTTTAAGGCAGGGACATTAGAATTCCACTGAGGGGTAAGAAGGTTTTCCCTACATATGGGGCCTACTACACAAATCAAGCCTTTTCCTGCACGATGTTCTTTAATAGCAGTGTGCAAAAATGCATTTGAGATGATTTGTTACGTGGCTCAAGTTGCAGCTCACCTTTACAGGAGAAGCAAAATGGCACAAACCCAGGGGAGAGGCAAGAGAGATTCTGTGTGATTTAATCTCCTAAGTATTTTCTGGATAAAAGTCACAAGACTAGAAGTGACCTAGAAAAACCCTTCAATCCCTTTCCCTATAGTAAAGCAACTTCAGCTACACCTTTGTCCTATCTGACCTGGTTTTATGTAAACCTCTCTTCAAAACATCTCATATCAAAGGCACTACAATTTGCCAGGAAACCTGTGAAGAGTTCCAGTCTCCTTTCCACAACTTATTTCTTTTTCCCATAGTGTTCAAAGCTCAATCTCTATTGTCATTTAAACCCAGACTTCCTGGGCCTCCTAACATGTACATAGGGAAAAAAAAAAATTTCCTTTTTGCATCAAGAGTTACGAAGTAATCTTGCTGCTCATCTTGGTGCAGGTAAAGACTCCACCAGAATATTCTGACTGGTTTTGGCTCTCACTGTACAGTAGAAATACAGGCTGGCATAGCTCAGAAACCTGCACTAAGAATTACCAGAGGTCGTATCACACCTACAGATGCTGCCACCTTCTTTCTCAAGCCAAAGCTGCAGCTGTTGGAAATTACACAAAGTTTAAATTTTTTTTCTGTAACTTTAGTCAGTTCTGTTCGCCTTCGCCCTGGGGGAAGGAAAAGTTTCTTTTTAGGAGACTGTTCCACCAGGTGAGGTCTGATGATCTCAATATCTCAACAGACTGGGAGTAGCACAGAAGATAGACAAAAGATAATGACCATTAACGAACATCAGCTCCAAACATCACTCCTGGCGTGGTCAGAGATACCTGGTCCCGAAAACACTGATAAGAGATCCAAGGAATGAGGACCTAACTAACATCAGAGGTGAAGAAATCTGCAACCAACAGAAAACCAAATACTAAGAACTTTGTAACTTGGGACCGATGAACACTGAACCAACGAATTTCTAGGGTTTTTGACTGTATAAAATGTGTGAAAAATATGAGTAAAATTAATGTGTGATGAAATGACTTTCACTGTACAACCCGGGCAATGTGTGGATGAAAGAATTTCTGTTACACATCCTGGCCAGAATAAAGTAATTCCTTGATTCTCAAACACTAAAAAAGTTGGAGAAATTTTTGGTTCTCTCAGAGTTTTGGTGACACAGCCAAGCTCTGTAATCACTACTAGAATTAATGTCAGCAAATGGTCTCATAACAAAGATGCCACAATGAGCTGCTGTAACCTTCAACTTCTGCAGAGCCACCAGTAAGTTTTCCCTCTTCAGAGTAGTGGACCACCACGAAACTGAGGTTACACAAACAGACACCAAGTTAAATATAATTACCAATCTCAAAATTTAGAAGGACACTATCCCAGCAGCTAACCAACTTACTGGCTTTTATGTGGAAATGACACTTTATTTAAATAAAAAAAACACAACACCAACTTGACAAGCAGACAAATTTGGTGTGAAATATAAAGTGAGTGTACAGAAAACTTGCTGCTTCTGGCAGCTTCCTAGCTTTGCATAGCCGCTGGAGGTCTGGGTGCTCCATGAAAGCAGCCAGTCATCCTGACTGTTCCCGGATCTAAAATGTTAGCATTGCTGTTCCCCTTCTCCCATAGCCAGACACCCATGAAAGGGTCCCATATACACCAGGGGCTAAGACTAAACTCTAGTCTAGAGCTCCTTCAATTTTCAAGTTAGAATGACGGGGTGAGTTTATGAACTCAGGAAGGATTTAGACCTCTCCAAGTCTTTAAACAGTAAAAATGACACCCTTAATTGCATCCTGGAGCATTTGTGTGCTGCAGAAAGATTACTGATATCTTCGCTTTTAAAAGATGGAAAAACACTTGGGAATTCTTGCCCTTTTTGAGCTGTTAGCCTCAGAGTCGCTAGCCATGAGGCACTCGGCATTCAAATCACAAGGACAACAAAAATGCCTTGATCTAAGATAGAGAAAAGGAGGCTGTCTGCAACTTGACCTGCTCTTTTCCGTTTAATCATGGGCCAAGCCTCATGCTGGCAGCCCATCAGATACTGACATTGGCTCATTGCTTTTACTCAGCAAGAGGGAAAATAAAAAAAAAAAAACCAACAAGCAAGTTTGGAGTGCTTATTCCGTGCACACTAACAAGGGTTAGCATTTGCATAGGACAGGTTTTACCCTCACTGATCAGTCCTTGGAGCACAAGTGATCCTGCAGAAGCCAGGAAGGCTGCCTGGGGAGCAAGGCTGTGCTTCCATGTCTCTTGTCGTTACAGATTATTTCACACTCCATGTCATACATGGGAGTCAAGAGCAAGCTTAATGAACACAGGGCCCAACAACCAGGATTAGCAGCAGGAAGTTATAGAACATTAGATTAATGAGCTAAAGCTACCAGGCCCAGAACAGGAACAGTTGGTAAGAATCCAAGATTCACAGCCAAGGACCTGAGTCCTACAAAACCAGTTGCCAGAAATAAATGCTTATTGTACCAGCACAAAGGGAGTAGAAAAAGAGAAGTTTGTTTTCAAAGCACAAAAACGAAGGACTGAAAAAAAAAAAAAAAAAATAAAAAAAAAACAAAAAAAAACAAACAACAAAATGACAACCAAACCAAAAAAGAAAAAAGTAGGAATGACAACCTCCTACTCAGAAGCAACAGTAAATAAGACACTAATGCACAAGCAAGAAGAATCTTACAAGAGCCTTTAAAAAAAAAAAAAGAAAATAGTGCAGATTCCACCTGAAGGAAACCCACAGAGCCAGAAAATAAAGTTGATAGAAGCTCCCCAATATTTTTCTTTATTCTGACAAAACCCTTTCTCCTGCTTAAAGCTGCTGACGTAGATGCCTTGTGAAAGTGACACTCTGGCATTGCCTCAAACAGAGCCCGGGTAAGATCTGGATGCAAAGAAGTAAACAGTCATTTCAGTGCATTTGTTTCCTGTTGCTTGCACAATTCTAAACAGCTCTCTTGCCTGTTTCACTGTTAAATCCTAACTTGGATTCCAATAAGAGATTAGCACTGGGGGAGTGGAGAATAGATTTTTGCTTGTTAGTTTGTTTCTTTGCAGGACAGTATCTTTAAAAGGCAGGTATTTTAGGGGTAAAAAAACCAAATCAAATAAAAACATCAGATTTTCTGTGGGCACTGATAATTTTGTTATCTGAGGTTTTTGATATTAAAAGAGTATAAAATGTCTTGCACATGGTAAAATCCACCCCAAGCCAGGAGTCCCAATTTCCATTTCTTCTCAAATCACCAAAAAATTAAAAAAACTCCAAAGCAACAGCACCAAACATACCCAGAAAGATGTAGCTTCAACCTTCCAGCATAGATACAAACAATATCAACACATAAGCAAGAAACAGCAGCTGGATTATCATTCTTTACAAAGAGTTCTCAGATTTCCAGCTCTACTTCAGTTTATCCTTTATGCATGATTTTTGGGGTTTTTTTTACACAAACTTATGAAGCAATGAGCATTTTTGTTTATTTATAGTAAGTTCTTCTGCATTATTACACGTGCAACTGTAATAGATGGCCAAGAGCACAAGATGTTTGTCTGTGTCTATATTTTTTTTAACTAAAAAAAAAAACAGAAGAGCCAGTTTGTTAAAACTGATGCTCTAGAAGCCAAATTTATAAAGATGATTCATTATTTAATAATTCTTCAGAAATACAGGGAAGTTCACACAAATGGGCTCAGAACTTAATATAGAACTAAAGTAGAACATAATATAACACAGCATTCCTACAAGGAATCTACTCATAGATTGAAATGTGGAAGACAGAAGCCTCTCATTGTGCTGCCCCCATCACAGGTACTCTGATTAGTCTCCTTTTTCTGTGGGATACTGGAGGGAACACTCTGTTTCTCAGTACAATACTGGCATACAACTCCTGCCATGCACACAAGTCACTAGAAAAGAAAGAGAAGCAAGCAAGATTAAAAAGAAAAAGGAGGAAATTATTTCTTTGCTGTGGAGCAGATTCTCTTTAAAATGGCTTGCCTTCCAGATGCTCCCCAACTGAAGCAATTGGCAGATGGCAACGACTGCAGATGGATGGGCACAGCTGAGACACAGATACAGCTGCGAATAGCTGGCTCGGCAGTGTTTGCTTTTCCTTCTGCCAGCCACAGTCACAGCACTTCTAGAGAGTGGGTGGCAAAATAGGGAGAGGATTTCCCAAATTCATGGCAGATGAAAAAGCCTTCTGTTAACATCACTGTCTTCCTTATTATCCTGAGTGCATGATATTATGAGGCATTTTTCTTATTCATTAATGAGAAAGGATATACTTTGCCATCTATTAATTAATGCATATGATTAATTTAGGGAAGCTTTATTAGATGCAAATCTGGTATTAATTTGCCCTCTTTCTTACAGCTTACCACTCAGTTCTTACGAGGCCACAAAAGCTTACACATTTTATCCTAGTTCTGCACTATCAAGTCCTTCATTAAAAGCAAATGAAGTCCACTAAAGTCAACTTTACTTTCACGGTCACATACTAAGTTACACCATGGAAAACAATAACAAAGATCAGAACAGCAAAACATATCAATGATTGTGCAAATCTCTTTGCCCGTGCCATAAAATATACTGCAGAATTTTTTATCCTTCTGATTTCTGATTTCTTTTTGCTCTTGTGTCAGTTTTAGCTTTATAATCATTTTTACTGAATTCTATGCATCATCGAGATATTTTTATCTAGGAAAGGCCTCAGCCTGGCAGGCTAACAATTCTCCAGTAACAGAGATGTTAATAACTATTTCTACCTGGAGTACTAATGCATTGAATATCGTTTAAAAGGCAAACAGTAATTAAGATCTGTGCATTTTAATAGCATAAGAAAACAGCCCAGCACATTATCTCATGTTTTGTGAGAGCATTTTGAGTAATGACCATAGGAGAGCACACTTAGAGACTGATAATTTGAGAACAAGCATTCCTATTTGCACGCTTGGTTTACACTGACAAAGTTTGAGCCTTAAGTGTAAGTATGTGCTGATAGACACGAGCCCCCTTCTCCACCTGCCTTCCTACTTATGGTGACTGCAAACACGGGTAATAAGAATGTTAATGTGCATTCATTCTGTTACAAGGCCTACAGTCACTGCTAATGGCCAGACTACTTCTAGAGCTCAGTTTTCCTCATCTTTTCCCTCCCCCCTTCAGTAACATCCAACTGCTGGAGTCTCAGGCTGTCATAACTGAGAGCACTTTTCCCTCCCTCTTGGTTAATAAAATCTCATTTAGACAGAAACGTTCTGCTGGTGGACATGACTACTAATGCCACACTTAGATAGGCTGGGTACCTCCTTTCAGAAAAGGGATGGCAAGGCTTTTTTGTGCCAGCCTAAGTGCAGAGAGGCAATTTTCATTAAGTTCAGCTGATTTATTAAGATGGCAAAAGGCTTCATGATAGAGAGGACCACATATGTCCATCTGCAAATGGCAATACTGACCTGTTTTTTCTATACATCAGAAAGCATAGAGAGCAATTTCAGAGGAAGAATGAAACAAAATTAATTCAACCCTTACAGAATATGCTCTTATTGCTTGGAAATAAAGACATGTTTCTAAGACTTTAATAATTCCTGAGATGTTCTTCAAGAATCATATCCAAAACAAAATTCTCAGGGAAGATGCTATAGCACACAATTACCATTTTCAGCATACTACTTAAAGTGTAAGGGAATGGGAGGAGTGGAAACTGATGATATTCTTAGGTATAATTTAGTGGCACACACACATAGTGGTGTTTTAAACACACAGAGAATGTCTCTAACAAGTTAGAATGAACAAGTCTATAAACTGTTAAATTGGTTTGGTTAATAAATCAAATTACTAAACAAGCTTGCCAGACAGATTTGTCAGTGATTTATGCACCTCTGAGAGTATATAAAAGATTTGTCTCTGGGGATTTCCTTATATAAAAGGCTTTTATTGGTATCCTGTAAATCCATCCGTGGTGCTATTTCCACCCCTTTGACTGTGGAGTCAGATTCATGACAAGTTTTTGTTCAGGCGGTTCACAGGAGATTCTATTGATGCTCAGTTTTTGACTGCTTATTTGCATATTTTTATATTAAAGGAAAAAATTAGTTAGAAATTAAAAATCTAGAGATAATTAAACTGCCAACTTAACTAAATCAATTCAAATATAGATAAACCACTTCCATTAAGTCAATGTATGCACTATCCTTCAATCAAACGTGGCCTTATCAAGTCAGATGAAATAATCCTGTGATTTGACTACGGGTGTATTTCATAAAACCAGCTAAAGACATGTTTCAAGACCTACATCAATATGTTTAATGGGTCAAAAGTCATACATAAACAAGAACTGCAAACCTACACAATGAAACACTTAAAAATTTGTCAGTATGAATCTATGACTTCCCCTCCTTTCAGTGATCTTCTTCATTTCTTCCTTCCTTTTCAAGATGGTCCTTTAAAAACCAACACTGTGTTTTTATGATATTTTTAACTCCCTTCCCCACGAAACTTCCGAGTTCAGAATGAATTGTAAATTAGTTTTTCTGAAATTTCCTGTTCATGGTGGCTCTGTTAAGCCACGTAACTAGACAGGGACAAACTTATGCCAACCTGTGGGCCAAATTCAGGCTGCGAGAAGCAAGATCATTTCTGTCTATTGGAAACATATATTTTGATATTTTCCTTTACAAAGAGGCAATCAGCATACAACAGCCAGCCTCATCTTCAGGCTATTTTCTTTTCCTTGAACAACTTCTTGTGACTCAACATAAGAGAAATCCACTCCTGCCAGGGAACACTTAACTTTTTCTTTTTAACCTTTTGTCCTGGGACACAGCTTAGCAAATTTCTCTTTATATGCAACACTTCAAAAACATCCAGCATTTTTATCTACAGAACAGCCAAACTACTGGGCAAATATACACTTAGGAAACGATTTAAAGGTCTTAAGAAAGGGTTCTCACCTCATGCAAATCACAGAATCATTTCAGTTGGGAAAGGTCTTGAAGATCATCATCTTTGACTGATCACCACCTTGTCGATTAGACAATGGCACTTGGTGCCATCCACTGTGTTTCTTGAACACCTGCAGAGGGGTGTGCCTCCCTGGGCCATGCACTCANGAATCATTTCAATTGGGAAAGGTCTTGAAGATCATCATCTTTGACTGATCACCACCTTGTCAATTAGAGAATGGCACTTGTTGCCGTGGACTGTGTTTCTCGAACACCTCCAGAGAGGTGTACCTCCCTGGGCCATCCATTCCAAGATTTAACAACCCTTTTCATGGAGACATTCCTTCCAAGGTCCAACCTAAACCTCCCCAGGCACAGCTAGAAGCCATTTCCTCTCGTGCTGTCCCTGGCTGCCTGGGAGAAGAGGCTGACCCCCACCCAGCTACAACCTCCTTCCAGGTAATCATAGAGAGCAACAAGGCATCCACTGAGCCTCCTTTTCTTTGGTCTCAACACCCCCAGTTCCTTCAGATGCTCTTCCCTGGGCTTGTGCTCCAGACCCTTCCCCAGCTCCGTTATCCTCTGTTATCCTCTAATATCTCCGTATTTTTTTAAAAAGTATTTAAAGGGAGGTATTTTATGTCAATACATTGACCAAGCACAGGAGAGTTAAAAAAAACCCCAAACAGACAAAAAAATCCCAGCAAACCCACTCCCTACAGTAGTTTCTTTCAAGCAATTAAAATATTTTTTTAAATGTATGTATTTCTGCTTCCATCCAAAACTCAAGTCTATATTAAAGCAGGAGTCAGCAGTTGGAATTACATAGGTTGTGACTCCTATTTCCATACTTCTTTTTTCTTTTCAAACTAAACAATCACAGTCCTGGACTTCAACCTAATCTCTTCATGTTCTTGAACTTCTGTGCAAACAGTGGTTGTATGCTCCTACAACTCAATTCTGCAGTGCTTTCACAAGCGAGAAACTCAGCTCATTTGAGAAATATTTGTGATTCCCTGAGCTCTTGTGCACACAGACTGACTGTGGATGTTTACAAAGAGTCAGGTTTCCAAACAAATGAATTCATTTTTTTCCTTCAAAAACGAATTTCTTCACCTTGCATATTTACATTCCCAGCACACATGTACCCCCCAAAAGCTTAGACATAAACTCTCAAA
This sequence comes from Oreocharis arfaki, assembly GCA_013398015.1. Taxonomy (NCBI): domain Eukaryota; kingdom Metazoa; phylum Chordata; class Aves; order Passeriformes; family Paramythiidae; genus Oreocharis; species Oreocharis arfaki. The sequence continues at coordinate 363,737 of VZRR01010716.1, read as the reverse complement.
CTTCAATGCCAAACATGTTGATGCCACTCTGGACACAGTCCTTAGAGTTTTCCATGGGTAACAAATGCCTAATTTACATCTCTATTCACGACCTGTTAAGGACTTATAGCATAATCTCCAGTGAAACCATGAAGACATTACATTTCACAAGCTCCAGGTGATCCAGGGGAGTGAAGTGCGTACGCTGATCCTTTTCACCAAGAGAAAAACTAAAGGACATTCCATACCTTGTAATGTCAGCTCTGGTATAAGAATGAGGAGAAGAGGACATTTCTCGTGTACAACACTTCCTTTCTGCAGCCCTGCTTCCCAGGAACGGCTGCACATTGCTCACTGATGGGAAGCGCAGAATAAAATCTTCCTTTTCTCTTTGCTGGTGCATGAGTGAACTTAGCTTTTTTTTTCAGTAAATTGCCTTATCTCAGCCTATAGTTGTTTGCCAACTTATCTTCTCTCCCTGCCCAGCTGGCACTGGGGAGGGATAGCATGGCTTGGCAGCCTGGAGCTGAATTTGACTCCGCTTAACCTGAGCCAGATATAGGGAGAGACTCGGACCTGGACTTGACAGGAACAGAGCTGGACCTGACGGACCTGGACATGGAACTGACTTTTCTTGACCTGACCTTCCTTACTTGGACACAGGGGCAGACATAGACCTGGACTAGACTTAACTGATCTGGACCTGCCTTCACTTGAATTCTGGGAGGAAAAAAAACCAAACCAAAAGCCCACCAGATCAAGGTAAAGCTGATATTTTTCAGGAATTACTCTTCCCCTCATCAAGTCCCATGGATAGTCTGTACCAGAGCCAACAGACAGTCACTGAGCACCGTTAAAATGTTGAGCAGAATTGAATTCTCACAGGCCGCAGTTATCCTCCTCACGTCTCCTGTTGTATTTACAAAACTCAAATTCTTCAGTCAGTTCTGTAGCACAGTCCTTTTGTTCTACTACTTGCTTTTTCTTATAAAAATCCTCTATTTTGCCAACAGACCTGAATTCACCCAACAAATGACTCAAATCAAATTTGCCTTAAGACTTAAAAAAAGCATTCCAGGTACAGCAATTCTCCAGTCCTCCCACAATTTGTAAGAAAAAAATCATAACAAATTAAAATTTTACTGAATAAGAAACAAACTCATTGAAGTCACTTTTATCTTTCATTTCATGAGACAGTCATGAATTATCTTCTTTACTGATTGTGAAGAGAGTGGAGCAGATGGTGAAGGCCATGCTTAAAATAATGCACCTACTAAAATCACGTACACTGCCCTGAGATTTTTCACAAGAAAACAGGTTATTTTCACTTTTAGAGGAATTTGGCTCTAATGAAATACTCTGTTTTGCAAGATGGTTGGAGTTCAAACTCTGCTTGTTATACCATCACAACAATGAAATTTTGTGGTAGTTGTAAAGATAATTTACCTATTTTGAGACTCTGTGTGTGTCTGTGTGTTTGTATACACAGGCTTGTTTGGAAAGGTTTATGCTTGCTGATTTAGAGAGGTGAAGCTATGGTTAAAATTATATATGATGGCAAAAACTATTCCTGCTCCTGGCTGCTTTATTTTATGCACCTGCTGTAGGAAAAATGTCCTTTTTTTTCCTCTTTTCTTTAGCAATAGGATTATAGTACTAGCAGGCTTTCAGAAATACTTCTCCAAGCCTCTCCCCTTACTCTGCCTACATTAACATCATCCCATCCCCAAAGCACATCCCCTATTTCAGATCATGACAGATAGTTATTAAAGCAAGAGAGGTGCTACAGCACAATACACCACAGAGGAGTCAGAAGATTTAAGCCAACAACCATTGAAGAGAGATTTTATTTTTCCCCGTCTGTTTTTGGCAGGATTTTTTTAAGCCTTGCACCAAAAAACATGTGCTGCATGGCACCTGAGGTCCTAGTTCATGTCAGCAACTGGTTTATTTTCTAATTGTAAAATGTCTTGCTTGTTTGGGATGACATAATGACTCTTAGGGCCCTCTTAAATTTTTAATCTCCTGAGCTGAAAGCACACTGATGGAGGAGTCAGGTATGCCAGGGTTAAGTATGAAGTTTAAGGCCCATCAAATATAGGAGAAACCTTTAAGGCAAAGCAGTTGCACCTGATCTTTGACAGCAATAGACAGAAAAACTTTAGAGAAGGAACAAAGGAGACAGCAGCTACTGTTTTGCTTCAAGATTGGAAGAAGGGGCTATTTCAGTTTTGGGGCAGAAATACTCATTGAGCCCTTAGGCAAGAAAATATTCATCTGGAGTTCCTAAGGGAATTTTGCACTTCAGTTATATTTTCAATTACCTATACTTAAGGAAAAAAAAAAAAAAAAAAAAAAGGAAGGACTAAAAAAACAGTGAGTGCTCAGTTGTTCAACAAAAAGTAATTTCTAGAATGTCATGATTTATATAAAAATGACTATATGTGTAAATAGAGGTCTGAACCAACTTGGAATTTAACTGTTGATAGAAACTTTTTTTTTTTCAGGCTTATAGTGTGAATTAAGGATCTATTCATTATTTTTTTAATGCAGTCTTCTCCATATAATTGAGAATTTCCTCAGACTATGAGCACAAATCCAGGAGGATGAAATATGGAACATAAATACAGAACATAGCCACAAAATGCAAACCTTGCTCAAACATATATATATTTTTTTTTTTAAAGCAGAGAGCAAATGTACCTTTCCAAAAAGTATTTCTGGCTATACCACATTCACAGAAAGAAAGTAGATAACATCAATCCTATTCTTGCCTTCTAACACAGTTTCAAATGTAAAACATGCTACATTTGTGTAAATTAACAACCATAAATTAAAGAAGGAAATTCTGTATTTTAAAGATTAATACAATATAAAGTTAATATAAAAGCCTGTTATGAGACCCTGGATGCTGTTAGAGAGGAATGTTTTTTCATAAGCATCTCATTAAAAAAACAAAACTTGAAATAATAGTATTCCATAAGCACGCTGCCAATAACTTTGCAACCATCTTGTTAAAGATTAATCCTACCATCTAGGCATCTTTACGAAAATGAGTAATCTCCATTGCTAAAGGATTTCCAGAACAAGAAATTAAATTGATGAAACAGGTAGGTGGCAGCAGGTCAAGTAATCTAGTTTTACTATCAATTAGTATACCTTTACAAGTGAAAGCAATAAGAGGTTTTCTTATTAGTTGTGATACATAAGTACATTTATTTCCATGGCCTTTTCTCTACTTTTCCACTTGCAGGTTTCAAACTGAGGCAATGTGTAAGAGCAGAGAACTATACGCAATTGAAATCATCTGGGAGATGCCAGAGAAATCACTCATTTTGGTAAATGAAAAAATCCAACAAAAGTTTGCTCCAAATAACACTTTTCAACCTTAGAGTGGTGAGAAGTAAGTGTTTTATCTCCATTTTTCAGATGAGGAAAAGCTAGTTGATGCAGGTGACAAACTAGACATATCTATAGCAGGAACAGAACCCAAAACACTTGGTTTCCATGCTCGTACTCTGACCACCTGAGCATGCCTCTATGGCTTCTAAAAAGGTTATTGCCTCAGCAGCCATTGCCCAGCCAATTTTGTTTAAATCACTGCTGCTCTGTTGGTGATCTAATCAGGGCAGCAGTCAGGCCTGCTCTGCCCACGGCTTCCGCCGCGCTCGTCTCATGGGGAGCTGCAGCGTAATGCACCTCTATAATGCATGGCTGAATCAAAAATAAAGGCAAGATATTTGTTTGAAATGTTCACCTTACCAATTTCACGTTCATAAGCTTGCATAGGAGGCCTCTTAAGGGGTTGTTGGAGACCCAAGGCAGAGAGCTGTGCAACAGGCAAGGCCAACAAACACTCCTTCTGATTACCAGGAGCGTGGGCCTTCGTGTTTCCTTACGATGAGAAAGCCAGACAGCAAAACTGAAAAGGCTCTCTTTTCCAAGCATCCTCAAAGAAAAACAACTACACTTAACCCAGGATTCCTGATGCTGTATAAAAATAGTTTGATAGCATAACAGTAAGAAAAAAACCTTGCATTCTTAAGCAGAGTTCAAAATTTCTCTAAAAGTTATACACGTAGAGATGCTGCTTTGAGCCAGCAGTAACAGCCATGTCCCAAATAAAAGTGCTTTGCTTGCCACTATTGCAAACTATTTCCAAGATATGTACACAAAAATTAATACATGAAACCAACATCCACATACAGTGATTAAAAGCGACACCCTAAGAATTTGGGTTTTTCACAAAAAAGCAAATGAAGATTTACACTGTGCCCATCTGTTGTGGCAATGGGGATAAGTCTACCTGGCCTGCCTCGAAGTTATCTTCTCAAAGACTATTTCTGCTGACAGGTGCTCATACACATTTCCTTAAAGAATTCAAACTCCTTGACTGCAGTCAAAGCTTTGGTGAGCAACAATAAATAGAAACTACCTAAAAAAAACTGTATAACAAGCACAACATCCTTCAGTACACACAGGAACATGCATATATACACACAGAGCTGTCAAAAGATTCATCCCCAGATGTTTGGGCAACTGCAGAGTTAATTGCATATCACAAAACGCTCATTACTTTGATTAGATACATGAAAAGGGCTTCAAGCCATGGAGTAAATAACCTCACTAAAGATTCCTGGAGCTAAGTACAGTCAAAGTGGTGATTTCCTATAAATTTATATGCCTTTTGTCCACAATTCAGCTTCACTGAGTTAGATTCCACAGATTATATCCACCAAGGTGTTCATTTTTTTTGTGTCTTGGGGACAACAGGGCAGACACCTCTTACTTTCTGGCGACTTCTTTCCTCTGGTCAACGATTTTAAGGGCTAGAGTGCCAGGGAAGGATATTGAAGGACAGTGTAGGGTTTGAATTTACAGCACAGCACTAGGCAACAGAAAGCTATGACAAATCAAAATTATATTATGTAACAAGAGCGTCCACGTGGAAAATTAGTGTGGAATTAGCAGTGTGTTATAAATTCACAGATATACTTATGTGTACTGTACACTAAGACCTTTGCCCCCTTAGAAACAAACTCTTCACCCTTTCTTGGTGACAACTGTCCTAATTTTCTAGGGAAAGGAACAAGTACACACAGAATAAAGAGGCTTTAGAAATGGAAGTCTGAGCAAAGTAGATGTACGAAAAGGAGGAAGCGTTTTAAGCCAGCCTGTTCAGATTGATTGGAGTTGTTTTAGGATTCAATGAGAGCTGCCATCTCTTTTTCAGGGTTAATTCTACCAAAAGTACAGACATATTTCCAATCCTTATCAAACATTGAACTTCAGCATAATATTAAATCAATATTCTGGGAAATAAAGATATGTTTTTGATCAATGAAATGTTACTGACTTAAAAAGCGAAAACATTTTATTTGAATTCACATTTTTATGTTATTTTAATACACAAGACCTTTGAAATTAAAATCTGAAAGTTGCTTTGATAATATAACAGTGTTGTTCGAAAAGGGAAAAATCAATATACTGTGTTGGGGTTTTTTCCTCCAATCTTTTAATTTCAGTGAAAGCAATATTGTGTTGGTATAACACAGCTTGTTTTTTAGCGGAGGCAGGAGAAAAACTGCTCAAAACTTCTACGTCCATCACAGAGCCAGTCACTGAAGGCTCTGACAATGGGCAGGTTACTAGCCCAATTAGACAAGTTGGTAATTCCTGTGTGATGATATATTTAAGAAAGGAAAAATCATGGGAAGTCCTCTTTCTCCTTCCAAGGGGTGGTGCGGTGGCTGCCAGGGCCGGTGCCCTCCTGGGGCCAAGACCACGAGGTCGGGGCCATCCCAAGGCTGGGGCAGTGCGGTCTGGGCCCTCACGAGGCCGGAGTCGCAGGTCCGGTGCCAGCGAGGACCATGCGGCGGGGGCCGGCCGTGCAGTGCCGGCAGGGACCGTGTGGCCAGCAGCGAGAGACATGGCGAGCAACTCCCTGATGCGGAGCCCAGA
>VZRR01010716.1:319813-357567 GCA_013398015.1 Oreocharis arfaki | reverse complement strand
GGTGGGACTGCTGCTTGTGGAAGTTAAAAGCACACTGGAAAAGTTCACAAAGAACTATCTCCTGTGAGAAGGATCCTACAGCACAGCGGAAGAAACTCTTTTCCTTCAGCATACTGAAAGAAAGCCTTCTAAGAAGTGAAATACTGACCAAAACCCCATGTTTTGTTTCCTGCATGATCGGTAGAAAGAGGGAGGTACTGGGAAAGAAAGGTGTTCTTAAAGTTTGCTTTGGTTCTCATTCCCCTTTTCACTCTTAATTCTGTTAATAAATATATAATAATTATTATTATATTATTATTTATAATAAATAAATAATCAGTCTTTATACTGTTTAAGTTTTGACACTATTTTGCCTTGAAATGTTTTTCCCCTAATCCTTACCTCAACTCGTGAAATTTTTATGTTAATTTTCCCTCCTCTGCTCAGTTATAGCAGAGGAAAATGAGTGGATAGTTTTTCATGGGTGCCTGGCAATTAGCCAGCATCAAACTGCAACAAATACCCATCAACACCCAACTTGAGACCTCCAGTGCAGTGCATCAAAAGCCTGACAGACACCTGACAGAAATTTGGCTGCATGAACATCATCACGTGAGAGTCTGCTGGATAGGCAGCATCACACAGGCTTCATATCCCTGCCCCCCCCGCCTCCACCAGCCCAGCAGCAATAAAAGAGAAAACAGATCACTGGATCAAGCACCTCAACATCAGAGCAATACATAAAGGCATTTATTTGCATAAAGACAGGGCATGATGACCCCTTCCCTACTTGCTATTTCATGACTACTGTCATTTGACTCACAAGTGTGTCTGCAAATTGTGCACTTTTCTGTCTGTTCACACCCACCCCACTGTCCTTGCATGGCAATTCCAGACACCTTAAGCTTTGCTTAAAGTGCAACAGTAATAATAATAAATTCTGATTCACAAGTGGAAAGGGTGCAGAGTATTTCTGTAAAGAGAAAAGGCACTTACTAGAGTGGAAAAGGGGGCTTCATATAGTTTTGTAAAAAGAAAAAGATAAACAAGAAAACATGGAAAATGTATGAAATTTGGAAAAGGCTGCAGCGCTCTGAAAGAGGCTCAAGTCAGAGTTTTAGCTTTGAAAAAACTGATATTACTAGCATTAACAACTGGCAGGAGAGTTATATTTGAAGGAATGATTTGTTCTTTCTGGGAAGAAAAGGAAAATCAGCAACTCAGTAGAAACATTGGTGTTATGTTTTAAGTTTGATGCAATATAGCAATTCTTTCTAAGATTACTTAGACATTAATTAATTTATCTCATTTTACAGGCTATTTATAAATCATGCATTTAAGTACACAGCATGTCCAGGAGAAAATGAGACATTATTGCTCACACAGAGTATCCTTCTGGCAAAATACATGTTAGTAACTCCATCAGAATTTACCGCAAGCTATTGAGACAAAAAGGCATTCAAGTCAGGGATAGCTTCAATCTTTACACAGTAGACCCAAATCTAGGCTAGTGACTTTCACTATTAAAGGTGACTGGCTTAAATAGAAAATGCAGATGCTTTCTCAACTTTTGTCTCTATTTTGTATTGTAATAGGATAAATTGTAATTCTAACTATTTAGTGAAAGATAATTGCTGTAAATATATAGCTAGGAAAAAGGTTGTGCTTATGCCAAATAAGATTTATAATACAAAATTTTGTATACCATCATACCTTATAAAAATATCATGCTTACTGCAGCTAGCTCTAACTAAACAAAGTGAAGGGTTATTTCAGTGGCTTGTATGTGATGTGACAATGCCAAAACAAACTGGAGGATCCTTAGAAACAGATCAGGAAAGAAACCCCATCAACTAATAATTCAAGTATTCAGACATCTTGAGCCCAAGGCACATCAAATCCATGCGAGCAGATAGGACTAAACCAAAAATCTCATGTCATAAATACATCAAGATTTGCCTTTCTCAGGGGAAAAAAACATTTCCCAATCAGCTTGGTGTTTGTCTTGCTGCTCTTACAAAACCCAGACTCTTCCATATTCAGTCAACTAGAGTTCTGATGCCTAGCTAAATTTTGCTCAGTGTAGACTGTGATTAACTGATTTCTACATGAAGTGTTTTAGTTTCCTGATCACCAACNTTTTAGTTTCCTGAGTATCACCAACTCAAGAAAAAAAAAAAAAAAAAATCTGCTTCCAGAATATACAGGTTAAATTCTGGATGTTTTTTCCTAAGGCACACACTATTATAATTAAGATACAATTTATCAACTAAAAATAGAATGACATTTTAGAGTTCTCCATCTCCCTTTTGTTTGCCAATAGGTTCCGATGACAGCCATGTATGCCAGCACATAACCAGAGTCACACAAGGTTTCCAAATCCTTTCAGGTGGGCAATTTAAATACCTCCAGCTGTGATGCACAGCTGATCAGGTATGCTCTGGAGCAGAGAGGTAAGTGAAGGTATGACACAGCTCATCCAGACCAAGCAAACCACATCTGTAATTTAACTGAAATAAACCTAAAAAAACAAATCAGCAGCACCAGTCTTAAGCTGAGAAGTGAGAAGCATCACATGTGATGTTCTGCTAGCAAGCACGAGTGAAAGGCAGCTTTTTCACCCTGTGAGAGTGACAGAAATGCGTTCCATATGCAAAAAAACAAACATTAGAGGTGAAAGTTCCTGCTTCTGCCAGCACCAAGTGACATTTCCTCCATCTGAAGAGAGATGGCTGGAAAGACAAGAGGAGCCATAGCAGTGAGTTTAGCAAAGCCTAATCCCACTGCCTCTCAGAGGGATTTCCAGGCAGGCTGGGGCAGGCACACCACACTGCAGTGCCCCAGGGGCACCTTCATCAGCCTCCAGGCAGGTTAGATGGGCAACTGCAAGCTGGTCTAAGCCGTCCTTGAAAGCATAATTGTCATGCAATTATAGTTTCATTATCTCTGAGAATTTAGAAGCCAGTCTGGTCCATTCGCAGTGGCAATGGAGCAGAGAAAGGGCAGCTCAAACATCCATTGGAATGTTGCCATTAGCAGTTGGGTGCAAAGTAAACACTGAGAAAGATGCATACAACATGTTGCTAGAGAGGACATCCTCTAAAATTAGTTCCCCAACATGAAGTGCTTATCAGGAGTTGATTTCATAGCCTGGCTGGAATTGCTTGTAACAAACGTTATAACAGTGTTCTGAAATATTAAACATGTACTCACTTGAAGAACGAGATAATTCATGAACTTAAATTCTTGTTCCTGCAGAAACTTGAGCTACTCTGTGGATAATTGACTGAAGTTATTTACAATAAAATTAGCAGCCAAGGCACTAAACTGTGTCCTGGAATGTGCATTTATGAAGTGCAAACACCAGCCATACAAAAGACACAGACTCATATTAAAGTATCAGCTATGTTAAATAAAATTCTTTTGAAAGTCCTAACACAGAATAAACAAACTCAAGTGAAAGGCAGCAATACTAAAACAAAAGATGTGTCACCATTATTTTGACAATTTTAGCTCCTACTAAAAATAATTCTATGTACAGAACCTAACACTTTCTCCCAAGTTTATCTGGCCCCCCCCAAAAAGCATTGTGACAGGCATAGAGTCTATCTTCCAATAATTTGCAAATATTAAATTTAAATAAAATTTCTGCAGCTGGAGTTCTTCCCTCAAAAATAAAATTTATTTTCTAAATATTAGTCAAGAAATTAATTTAAAAAGAGGAGTTTCATTTTGTCTCTGTCCAGGTAAAATATTGATAACAAACATTATTGGTCAAAGTTTCCATCATTTCTTCCAGGAAATTCAGAACTACTTTTTGTTCAGTTATATATCCCTGCAGAAAAAACCAAAATAAAACCACCCCCCCCAAAAAAAAACACCAAAAAAACCCAAAAAAAAACAAACAAAAAAACCAAAAAAACCCCAAACAAACAAAAAACCCCAAACATTCATTAAAAATGCAACTTTCACCTAATCTATGAGTGATTTACTAAAACTGATGCCAAAAACCAATCTAGTCAAAACAAATAACCACTTTTGCAACTTTCTTAAATTACAGATCTAACATTAATAATCCTTTCGGGAAAAAAAACCCAAAATAATCACTTAAAATATATGGCAGTGGTATCTCTGAAGTAGTACACTAAATTCTAGGGCTGTTTCATCTTTTTTTATGAAAAAAGAAAGCAAACCCATGCATATATGACATTATTTTCCCTCTTGAATCTCATTTTGCTGGATATCTCTACCCATTAGCTTTGTCTGCCTCAACCTCACCTTCCCGACTTTCAGACAGAGCCGCTTTGTCGGAGGTCTTTCACCTTGGAAACATTTCAAGTTGCCTTGAGTGATGAGAGGAAAAAATTGTGCCATGACTTCATTGAGCAGGATGAAGTCTTGGAATGTGATGATTTGTTCGTTGTGGTTTGCAATCTTGTTTTATGTAATTACATCTCTCTTTAGCAGTGCAAGAGTACTACTGCCAAAAACACAGAACAAGTAGATCTGTACCTATTTAGGAGAGAACTGAAAAATTTCTCTTCACAACTACATAGTGCAAAGACGTGACGAATAGAGGACTAAGTCAAATTTAAGATGCCACAGAAAAGCTTAGAACTAAATTCTTAGTAAAATGCCTGCCTAACACTTGGAATATGCAGATGAACTAGACATATGAGGCATCACACTAGCTCATATGACGTGTTTAGTTCTTATGATGTGCTTATCTTATGCCGCTTTAACTGTTGCCCTCAGTAAATCAAAGTAAAAGACCTTGCTTAAGGAAGGCCTTTTTTTCTCTTTTTTTTTTATTTTTGCAGGCAGCATTTCAGAGTAATCTTGCTAGATACCTGCAAAATACGAATTTTGTGAGTGAAGATAATATATAAATGTAATGAAAATACATGGAAAACACATTATGAAAATATCAATGAAAAACATTTAGTTAAAAATAGTTTATTAGCTAATTAGCTCTGAAGTGTTAGTCTGGAAACTAATATGATACTCAAATCAAGTTTTCACTTAATTTCAGTATCCATGTCCTGGCATATTGATTTCAGTTCCAACAGAGAGCAAAAGGCTCTAAAATTGTTTAAGTAATGATTTTCTGTTAAAAGCTTATTCTCATTAAAGGACTTCTTCTGAGATAAAAATACATCACTATCCAATATTCCAAGGACAAATCCTTCCCTAACTATCAAACAAATATAATAAGGGGGAAAGAGGTGAATGAGATATCTGCCACATCTGTTGTAGAAAATCACAAGTTCTAACTGGTCAAAGCAACACCTGTCTAGTTCAGTCTATTACGTAAACGTCCTTACAGAAGTCTGCAAAGAGCTGCCATACAGTGACTAAATCATCTATATTAATATGCTCCTCTCCTGGACAGCGTTGCAAGCTATTCAAGAAAACAAGTATTGGAATAGAAATCAATAGATCAGCTCTGGTGTGTTAGGAATTAGGTCTGACCAGTTAACCAAACGAGCTGGGAGCACAGTATCCAACAGAGGTTCAAATAGCCTTCCTTGGAAATTGATTAGTTATTGAACACATCTGGATAACCATAAGTAAGTGCTCCAATATCTAGTGACTGACACCCAGGTGCCTAACTGCTAAATTCTCTTCTCAGTGGTTCAATGTATTCTGTTCCTTAGGACTACTATATTAAGGCAAAACTTACTGTCCTTGTTTCATATACACCTCTTAGAGAGCAACATACTTAGCTCAGCAACTTTGTTATCCCTGTCTGAAAGCAGCCATTTGAGAGGTTGAAGATAGGAAGAACTATTTCTCTGTAAAGATCCTGCTTTCAAAACAAAAAAGAATTGCAGTCCCCATTCTCATCTATTTATTTTGTTCTTTTCAGAAGAATCTTGTTTTTCAATAGAGGTGTCATGGAGATGATTATACACAGAAGGGCAGTCAGGGCGAGAAACATCATGGTGACTCTCAGGGGAGAGGTCACATACTTACATTGCCAGGTAGCAGCACAAATTGAGCCCCCCCAACCAAGCTGACATATTCTGTCTAAATAAATAACCTCTCTATACTGAACTTTGCAATGCTTAAGTTAAAGGAATACCTCATGTGGTGACCAGAGTGTTGCCTTCCTCCACCACAGCATGCTGTAGAACTGCCACCATACAGAACCAGGTGACAAACCAGGTGTTTACAGTCGCTTCCAAGCCAGAAAAAACCTCCCTCCCTAACTCTGAGAAGTTGCTGAGGCACTCCATAATCCCAGGTGGAAAAACACTCAGCATAAGAAGGAATCAACTGTTAATCCCTCTGTTAATTCAAGGATCTGGCCTATTGAAACACTTCAGTCTCCAACAATTATCCACCTTTAGTACTGCCGGAGTCCGGTAAACCCTCATCAGCTTCTTTCAGACATTCCATGTGTGAAAGGTGTAACCTTTACAAGCCTGTCTCCAGGAAGGAATATGTGAGTGAAACCAGCTCAAACACGCTGCTCTGTTCAGAGTTACTCTAACAGTTATTCCATTTCCACATTCTGTGTTAGACTGAGAGAAGTATTTACAGCACCCCTGCTGTCTGGCTGACTCAGCAAGACATTGGCATCACTATGTGATGGATCACTAGGTGATCCATTCAGATATTGATAGCTTTTCATCTGAAACAAATGCCACCCTCTGGTCTCCTTGCTACTGGGATACTCAGCTTCTTTACCTTACACCCCGAGCTTCACGGGCACATCACCCTGTCCGCTCTCCACTGACCCTTCTCTCATTGCAGGGGTTTATTTAGTGAGTCACAATCCACACCTAGGGATTAGACAGTCACAAATGTAAGGCAGGTCTTAAAATACTAGTGGTCATCACACCATTTGTGTTTTTTTTTTTTTTTTTTTGTTTTTCCAACAGAAGGCAGGAGGCTTTGCACAAAAAATTCAGGGGAAAAATCCATAGGGTGGCAGCAGCTGTTCCAGTGCAGAAAATCATTAATATGAGGTCTTGATTGGGTCTCACTACTAATCCATGATTCTGAGGACAGTGTACACAAGTCCTTAGCAGCTTTACTGAGGGAACTGAAAGATACGCACTGCTACCAGATGGGTTTAGAGAAAAAAGGGGGGAAAAAATGCCTGTTAGTCAATATTGCCACAAAGCTATCCCTAACTGAACAAAGCCCAACAAAACACCCCTCCCCTAAGACCCTGGTTCAAGCTGTACAAGTCACTATCCAATGTGAGGTGCTCATAAACTCTAGCTCTTCAGGATTCTTATGCCAGAGTAAACCTCTGCTGCCAAATTACTTTGGTTTCTGAATGATTATGCTATTGCTTGGATGTCAGGGAAGTCTCATGGGGTGGGGGGAGGCTTTTCACCAGTTCACAAGCACTTCGTGATTTTCCTGACAGTGTTAAGCTCCATTTCCCTTACAGGGAAGCAATAGCCAATAATAATTTTCTCAAGTCAATGAGTAAAGGAATAACAGGTTTGGATCTCAAAGAGGGAGAAAGGAGGAAATCCAAAACCTTGGCAATACTAATCTTTGATTATCCTTAGCTGATAGGTGTAGACTTTTCACAAGCTTCTGTATATAATAAGGAAGTTGTTTTGTTTGGTCAGTGGTTTTTTTTGTTGTTTTTTTTTAATTAGACTTTCTGCTGAAACAGAAATCAGCAGCAACTGTAATCTAATACATCCTCCTTTCATGCACGTAGCAAGTCCTACCACATACATACTTAGTCACTCCTTTATGCATTCTGTACAATGAAAGATTGCCTGAAGCTATATTTAAAAGGCTCTCTAGCAGCAGGTCATCAGAAAGTCTGCTAAAAATACCATCTTTAACAGCAAATCATGGGTGGAAGTTTGGGCCCTGTCAGAGGGGATTGATTTATTTCATGAGTGTCTCATTTTACCGATAAGTCTGCAGTAGAAATTAAAGCTTCAGGTGGTTTGGGTTTGTTTTGGCTTACTTTTTTCCTTTCCTTTCTTCCCCTCTTACATTGTGATTTTTTTATTTAGCCTTTATCTTTAAGGATAAAAGTCCGGACTGCCTTCCAAAAGTCATAATAGCATTAAAATTCTAGATTTTTAAAATCCATTTTCTAGTTGTAATAAGCCTGGAAATGTTTCACCACAATTTTCTTTGATATTATGTTCAGATTACTTTCTAAATTCAGCACTGATTTGTTCACCACAGTTGATGAAATGAATACTGAAAAAAATTACTTTTTCACATGCTAAGGATATGTCATTTATTGAGCTTAGCAGAAAAAAAACCAAGTCACTGTAAATCCTGTTAGATTTTACATCTGTTCTATGCCAGATCTGTAGGATCGCAGTAGGACTACCTCTCAAATTAAAAGAGACTGATGCTGTCACTTCTGTAACACCTGCACTGGAACTTAACAAGAAAGCCATCTCTATTATTTTTCACATGTGCTTTTCCCCTCATTCTCCTACAGTGAAAAAGGAATTATCACCACTCTGTCTTTTAGAAACAGTCAATTCCATGGAAGGAAGACGTAGAGTATAGGTCACAAGTGCACATTCCCAGAGCAAGTTGGAGCGAAACACAAATAGTTGAGTTTTATCATCTTGTTGCAAATATTTTGTCAATAGGTTTCAGAGGTTTATCTTTCATCCTTATTACAGCAGCTAGTCCTCACAAAGGACTGAGCACTACTATCATCAGTCAGTTGGAACATACTGTAGGTGACAGAAATAAATATGATTGGTTTCCACAGTTACAAAATTGCTGTTGACTTGTATCGGTAGCAATACGGTTCCACATAATAGAATTTCTAGGAGGGATTAGTTTGCTTTCCTAAGCAATGAAATAACACATATTTGAGTGTCCAAAGAAAATCTTGCACTTGGAGCTCAAAGTTATTTTTCCCCTCTTTTTGTACTTGTCTGTCAAGATGGATTTTTGTTGCCTTTTTTTTAGCTGCTGTTAGGAAACTGGGAAAAAACTAAAGAAAACTTAGAGAAAGTTTCAATACTATGTAGGATTAAATTACATACTTTTTTATATCCTTACCTTTAGGAAATTCAGCTACAAGAATTACTACTGGCCAACTCCATGTATTCAACAATACAAAGTAATGATGAAATTTTACAAATAAGTTTTTATTTCTAGATTGAAGCCTCATTTGCCATAGGGCTCTGTTTTCCAACAGGTTAATAAGAAATGATAAAATATCATCAGATTCATCAGCTGTTTCCTTAAGTAAACAGACACTACCAAAGCACCACAAAGTAACATCCATGCTACAGACAGATTTCAGCAACCAAGAGCTGATAATAACACTTTGATTCCCACGTGCAGATGAAAATTAGTTTTCCCTCCACCAAAGCCGGACGAGCAACAACTCCTCTTCTATTTCTTTCATGTTGGGAAGCCAGCATGGTGAAGTGTAGTACTTAAAATTATAAAGATCCAGAAGATCTAACCAAGTCCAAAAAGATCAGTCTTACTTTAAGAAATCAGGGAACGTCATAGGCACAACAAACAGTGCACTCATGGCAACACAGACTTAAAAATTTCCATAGGCTCTACCATCATGTAGTGTCCAATCATTTGGGCCCCTTTCTCACAGAAATGTATATGGAAGCCAGTTAAAAGAAATTCAACTTGTTATTTAATAATTCTTATTTAACTGTACTTTAAATTAAGTAGACAGAAATAGCTGTGTTGTATCCCTCACAAATGAAATGTTTAGACATAATGACCAGTCCTTGAAAAAGAACAAACCGCACCAAATCCCTGATGCCATTTGCCATACTTGTTCTTCTGCCAGAGGACTACTGTGCTTTCTAAAAAAATTAATATTTCAGTTGGACATCAAAACAACATATATTACTACTCTTGAGTAGTAGAGTTTTTTCCTCAATTCTTATAACCCAATTCTAACCCTTTTCTCTTCCTCTTTCCATTGTTTTCGACCAAGTTTTCAGTGTATTTTTGTTTTTCTCTTTAGAGCAAGTGAACAAGCAAAGCCAGCCAGAGAGCCTGCCCTTTGAAATGGGCAGTGCTGTATGTCTAATTTGGATTAGTCATGCATCCATTCCAAACTAAAAGCAATGTTTATGCTCTTTTTTTTCATTACGCTTTGGCTCTTCAGCAAGTTCCATATTCATTAACACAAGCTGGCAGACAGGATTTTCGGCTGGTGTGGGATTTATTCAGGAAACAGACGCAGTATGAGCATGAGGGAACATTTCTTTCTTATGAGTGTTGTGCACACCTTCTCATGTGGATTTGCAAGACATTTTATTTGCATAAACAGCTGTCTTCTTGCCTCATTTCTGCAGCAACAAATAGTACCATGCAAGAAAGCTGCCATAAGAGATCCTGCTCTTATTCTTCAAAGTACTCCCTGCACTTCTCTTTGCAGCTGGCGCCTCAAACTTAAAAAAAAAACCCAACCCAAAACCAAGCATTACATTATTTTTCAATTCTATTATAACCTGTATTGCAAGAATCAGGTACTGAGATGCAATTCCAGTAGATGTTTTGAAGCCAAATATCAATATATTTTTAATTTTTAGCCATGTCAAAAGATTATTACGCCAACCATAATAGAGAAACTAGAATAAGTTTCTGATAATCATCAGGAGAAGATTCTGTCCATTAAACAGGAGAATTCTGAAAGATGAAAATACTACTGAACACTTCTAGAATTCAAAGAGCTATAAAAAACAGGAAGTATAGGTTAGTACTTCATCTCTGTAAAGAATATTTCAGAGGAAAATAAAACAGATATATGATAGTATATTTCAGAGAATGGAGGAAAATAGAAAAATGTTCTAGGCCAACAAAAGGGAACAATAGCGGATTTACTCTGTTTCACTAAAACATTTTAATTTATTTACGTCCTCAAATTCAATTTGCCTCCCCAAATTCTCTGTCATCTCAGGAATTAAGGTAAAAAAACCTCCATGGTAAGTATTGTTATAAAACCCACTTCTATAGATTTCTCAAATATTCTTGAAAAACAATAAAACCTCATTCTTGTAGTGAGTATCTCAGTCTTTGATAGGAAACAGCAAATGCTATCTGATACTGCAGCTGACATGAACCATAGAATCATAGAGTGGTTTATGTTCAAAGGGACATTAAAAGTAATCTAGCTCTAATCCGCCCTGCCATGGGCAGGAATTAAATAATTTTTTGTGCCATTCACTGCTGAGAAACCTGAAAACAAATAAATAAAATAAACTGTTTTAAATAAGCAGACTGAAAATTCATCAGGGAGGAGAAGAAAGGAGAGAACAGCTTATTCATGCATTGATGGATCAAAATCAACAAAGCACCTTTAGCATCACAGAATACTGAAGGTGCCTTAAATCGGGATCAAGCTGAAAGGAATTTTGAGAACATAGATTTATTTTTCCACTTATAAACTACAAATATTTTCACATTAAAACAAAAGTAAGGTTCTCATCTTTCCTTGTAATTTTCTTATGACAGTTGATACTTTTTTCTATTACAGACGTTAAAAGATTCCAAGAGCACCTAAGTGACCAAGGTGTACCAAATTCCTGTGTACTATTGGTCTGTTCAAACTTCACATCCTGGTTATATCCTTTTACAGACAAGAGAAACAATTTTAAATAATTTCATTAAAATGTTCCATGGATGCATGATCATCACAAATAACTTGGCAAGTCAATATCTGAGAAAAAATATAAACGTGGGTTTGTGTGTTAGCATTCTGATGGAAGAAATATTTACAAAGCAGCTTCCAAGATAAGCATTTTATATCAAATTTCTAAAACAGATTTGTGAAAGTACTCCACTTAACAAAAAAAACCACCACCCCCCCACCCAAAAAAAAAACCACAAACCCAAAACCGAAACAAAACCACAAAGTTTCTACAAAGTTCTCTTGTATTCCTTATTCTGTGTTCACTCTTAAATTCTGTTGTCATTGGTTGGGACTAATAATGACATTTTTGGTGTGTTGTGTATTCAGAGCAAGCCTCACAGGACAGTTGCAGGTTGCGAAGGTGCTACAGTACAACCACTCCCTTTTAAAGCAAGGAGCATGAGCTTAGCCTGGAGTTTCCAGACTGGTACTACACACCAAAGTTGAGCTTTTTTGAATAGTTTTCAGTCACAAAAAGTTTTACCCCACATCATTTATTCAAGTTCTTTTTCCCCCCAAACCAGAATGCATGTCTTCAGACTCATTCAAGTTCAGATGAGCGCTGTTTGCAAATTATGCAACCTTAAATGTTTATCTGCCTCCATTCAAATTCACATTTCCTCTCTTGCAGCCAGTCCAACTCACTGTGGACATCTCCAACATCAGGTAGTTACTGCGTTCATTTTTAGCTGTGCTGGAAATCATCGTATCATAGGCATGCCCAAGAAACCTAGGCAAGCCCATCACAGCCTGAAAGACTCTTTCAGAAGGATTATGGCATTAAAGAAGGGAAGGCTGAGTGGAAGCCAGTTGAAAATGTTGTCCAAACAAGGTAATAAACGTAGGTAATAGCCCACATTCTGTTGCAAAGAGGAGTTGCCAGGAAGCCTGCTTAAATCTCAGAGCTGCAGATCAGTCTCCCCTGACAGTCCTCCTTGACTCTTGCAAAAGGCACAGAAAGGTCCACAGAAGCAAGTATTTTTTTTTTCAAATATCAATAATGTAACATTCACATAAGATCTTTGGAAATAAGCCAGTACCTTGTATTCCATTAGATTTTCTTTTTTATCCTCCTCTCTCTTCCAAAGATAAAGGAAGAAGCTAGAAGAGATGGGACTTACAAATGACAACCTTCATGCCTCACCAGGAAAATCTCTCATGCTTTATTTCACTGACATTCAGATTTCTCTGCCACCTGCCATACACTCTAATGACATTTTCAACAGAGATGGATGAATGATCTTTCATATTCTGAACAAAATGGGCACAAATGCTCTATGTTATTCTCTGTCAAGTGTTCTCTGATCTTCATAGAATCAGGTGTTAGAATTACACTGCCTGCTGTTCCAATACTTCTTACTGGTACCAGCAATTTTTTCTCTATTTAGATTACTGCTTGAGAACAGAGATCTGGTTATGATTAGCTTCTAGAAGTAAAGACCTAATGTCATTTAACTATGCCACTCTTTCCATCATCTCCTGCATTGTGACTCTTAACACTGATGTAAAATTATGACATCTGTTTTCAGCTTCTACAAGGTTTTCCATTCTTCTCCTTTACTGTTTCTTTCCTCTCTCATTCAACATTTGTACACTACATTTGGAGATATATTCGATCTGGCTTCTCCTTTCACATTAGTATTTTTACTCATTCCTGTATCTGAATTGCTTGATAAACACATCAGTGGCACAGAGGTAATTGTAAATCAAGTCACTTCTTTGATCCCCACATTTGCTACGGCTTTTGTTAGTGCAGTACCTAATTCTAATTGAAACTGCTGATAAATGTGAGCCTCTTCTGCCAACAGCTATCCTCTTCTTAGCTTTTCTTTCAACATTCTATATTTGCTATGCTCAGCAAAGCCGAACTGCAGCAATAAAGCCTCAACTGTTTCCCCTTGTCACCAAGATCTGTGAAATCCACTCCAGATTTCTTGTACATTCATCTATATATGTAACTGCATGCATACAGATCTGCACATACAGTATCTTATCTCTGATTGAGTATTAAAACTCACTTTCATTTAAACATTCTGGGTTTTTTTCTCCACAGTGAGAGAAAAGGAACACACCTCAACCTTTCATTTCCTGAAGTTCCTCTACATAACTTCAACCCAAAGAGACAGTTAAGAACCACTCCCAGTTTGCACAACATTCAAACAACTCAAAAAGAACCTAAAGGGACATCTTGGTGTAGTTCCTTTGAGTGAATTACGTTCAATTTGAAGATTTTGAAGTAATTACTTTCACAGTGAGGTTATAAAGAAAGAATATTCTCATTTCTATATTAGAAAGAGTAGCCAAAACCAGTCTGAAGGATCTTTGTGTATGTATGTATGCACATACAGAGAAAAAAAAATATACATAGGATGGCAGCCCTGCTCTACCAATCTAGTGGACTATTTTTTTAGTGTTCTACATGACTCAGTCTGGCAATCCATGAGAAAATTCCTTTATTCAAGGAATTTCTCTTTTCTCCATATTTTTTTTTGTTCCTGTCCATAATTTTTTTTTTCTTGTAGGGCTGCAGCACAGAGAGCAGCACCACACAATAGAGTTGTGAATTGTTCTAGTAAAAAGGAGCTTTCAGAGCCAAATGGCTGTTTTTTTAACGTTTTAGACCAGGACATTGACCTTGCAATATAAAAAGACTAAAAAAGACAAATACTTTAAAACATTTTGTTTTATGAGTTTCAGCACAGAAATAACCACCCTTCGTAAAGTCCACATCTGAATGAGAGAGTCAGTATTCCCAGAGAGCTTTCAAATTTGCTGGAATGTTACATTTCAGACTGCTTAATTTTGAATGCCTCATTCTGCTCCCAAGTCCAATGACAGAACTCACTTGGAACCATGCAATGATTTTATTACAGACACCTCTGTTCTTGCATTTCTCATCATTCCTCTTATTTGTTTGTTACAGTCAATCGTTATGCATTGCTTCAAATTAAATTGTAAGCAATCTGGGGAAGTACCACAGTGGATATTCACAGAGTGCATTAGCATAAGGAAAATAAACCCTCTGTTTCCCCTGCAGCCAGCGAAATGGTAGAAATGGTTTAAATTTCCTTCCCACTCTGGAACTAACACCAGGTTTCACCAGAGCTGTAGCTTCTCCTTTCACTGGCAACAGGAGAAGTCTGTGGAGACAGCTGCCTCAGACTGAGGTTACTAAAATGCTGGGAGAGGGGGATAGGGGACACAGCCCCTACATATGTAAATAGGAAAGCAAATACACACGAGAGTAGCCATGGGAGTCAGTTCAAAAACCTATTCAGCACAGTATGCTGCCTCTCATGGTAAATCATAGAGACTAGCTGGGGAAGAAAAAGAAAAAACAACAACTATGAGAAAATAGTTCCCTCAAGTGTTCCCTGAGCTTGCAACAGAGAGACTTCCTCAACTGAAGGCAGCATCTCCGTGTTCACGGCCTTTGGTGGATTCCCTCATCCCAGAAGTTTCCTGTTTCTCCTGCTTGGTTTATTGCTAGCGTTAGCATTCAGATCCTCCTGTAGCACAGCAGGCTCTGTGGTCCTTGCTACCAACCCTTTGCACGAAGAGCCGCCTCCCCTCCTTTGGCTGAGCATGCCGTGTACCAGTTTCATGAAACTACCTCTAGTCCCATCTCCAGGCCCCTCAAGTTCCTACATTTCCATGGGTACATCTTTGGGCTAAAGGCAAATTTAGAGATACTGCATGTTTACTTCAGAACCGTGATTTAGTTTGTGTTTTACAAAGAGCGTGTTCTGCATAGGCAAAAGCAACACTCAGAGAAACTAGACACTAATTCAAGGAAAAGAGGATGGAGAAAAGAGTTTAAGCCAACTGAGCAGACAGAGTTTTCCTTGACCAAACAGAAAACCAACAAATGGCAAACAGCACTTCCCATCATGAAAAAGTTGCTAAGGCAAGTCAGAAGCATGAGATTCTCTACTACCACCACTGAAAAAAAGCCCTCAGGGCTTTCAGTATAACATTAAACCAGTGTTATGATACCCAGCAGCTTCCAAGATGTTACTTGTCACAGTCAAAATCACTTTGATCTGATCATAATGAACTCAGTACTTTTTAACACTGGATAGAAAAAGTCAGCAACCAGGTGGTTTTGGAATTAAAGCAAAAAACCAGCTCTTATGTAAAGAACACCAACAGTTCTCTGCTCCTCAACATTCCCCAAAATATGTCAGTTTGGTATTTGATGCTTAAAAAACCGTTCCAAAATACTTACTCACCAACTGTTTTGGATAACAACATTTGTTGACTCCATTTCCAGGAAGAGGAGCCTAACATGCATGACAAATGAGTGTAAATAAGACAGTGCAAATATAAACCAGTAATTTTGGTATTACTACAGCATTTTATCATGCTTAGTGATGGAAAAGAACAGTACTGAAATGTTCCTGAAACTAGAAAAAAAGAAAAAGCTCCATACTGTTGGCAATATTTTCTGGTGCTGGTATAAGACAGAAGGAGTGGAACAAAGACTCTAAGGAGCGATAGACAAAGGTGATCTGGAAAAATGGAGAAAATCAGGTGTCCTAAAAAACCTGTTTATTATCAGTTATCACTTTGTCATTTATACCAGTAACAGACATATGAAGAAGGTAGTTTTATACTCTTTATTACTGAGCACATAGACTAATGACCATGGAACACTAGAATAGCACTCTTTGTTTCCAGTTACCAATGTGCAGACAGAGAAATCTTTCCTGACCCAAAGATTATGTCTCCAAAACCTGAAGGACATCTAAAATGACACCAAGAACTTGACTGAACCTAATAATTTTCTAGGAAAAAGCCTTCAATTTATGCAATTTCTTCTGTATTTTTTTATTATTATTATTTCGCAATATCAGAAAAAGCCTGAGAAGTTCTTTCAAGAAAAAATTGAAGGATCCTGACCCTGCGAACACTGTATATATGCACAACATTATCATGACAGTGATACCATTCAAACCAGTGAAACTACTATCATGCTTTAAATTACAGACTGGAAAGAGATATCTGCACTATCAGAGCCTCAGCCTCTAAAAAGTTTCTTCCTTTATACAAACTTAATTTCCTGATTTCTAGAAAAGACCAGACAATTGTAAGGAACAGTGAACAAAGTTCATTCTGTTTTTTTGTTTTTTTTTTCCCCAAACAGCAGCATCATGAAAGTGTCAAGGCTGCAGCAATGGAGCTGACACGGAACTGAGAATAAAATAATATGGGAAAAAAGAAAAACAAAAAAACCTGAAAAATCTAAAAGAGGCAAAGAAAGAGAAAGTCAGCTTAAAGGGATTTCACAGACCAGAAGAAATACCTCATGACAAACTGCCTGAGGAGAAAGTGGAGATACTTAAAGAGATGCTGATGTTTTCAGTGACAGAAGCAGGAAGAAGAAAAGATTAAAAGTTGTGAATCTGAATCCCTGAAGGGAACATTAAGCTAAAAAAGTCTATATGAGCACATTAAGGCAATGCTTATTTGTACATTCTGCAGCTGAAGCAAATATTCAGAACCAAGGAAGATTACTACTATTTAAAATGTTAAAAAGACAATCTCATAAAGACTTGTCAAATAAGACAAGAAAAGACAAGACCGAGAAAATGAGGATTTTACTGTTCAAGATTTCAAGCTAATGTGCTAATCACAGCAACTCCCCTTCAATTCCTTCCTCTTCAGTAGAGGAACCAGCTAAGTGATAAAATGAGGTAAGTTTCCCAAACGGTCACACTTTTACCTGAAGGAACATTTCATTTACTGTATGCTTTATGTTAAGTACAAGTACTTTTATGTTAAAAGGATCCTCTAGGGCTTCTGTGATGAAAGACTCCAAGATTACCTGCTACTTCTCTCCCTCGCCCCCAAGCACTTATCTAAGAATACTCTGAGACACACAGGTACACGAACTCCTGCCATACAGTGCACAGGAGAATCGATCTTGAGGCAGAAGAAAAAAAGGGAAGAAAAACGCCACCACATCCAAGTACCATCAAGCCTGCCCCACAGAAATGCACTATGAAATCAAAAATTCACTGCTATCAGTATTCCTCTCCCCAGAATCTAATAAGGAGATGAGGCCCGGGTGCATCGTACTGAAAAGCAGGATACCTTGCTGGCACGGGTGAAAGATGAGGGGCCCAGGTGGTGCATTTTGCAACCCTGTTGTTGAACAAAAGTAGTCATTCAGTGCTCCAGGTAAATAACAGACGCATAATCAAGAAGGGAGGGCAGGTAAAGCCTTCCTGAAGCAGCTGAGAAAAGTCTCACAGCCACAGGAGCTGTCTGCCACGAGCCTCTGTAGTCTGATGGTCAAAAAAATGGGTCAGAGGCAATCCAGATGTTTGAGGTACCAAGAGGAATGAGTAGGGCCAACAGTATCACAGCCCTGGGATGCAAAGAGCACATTTCAGCCTCTGCAGGGACCTGCTCAGAAGGATCCCATGAGAAAGTGCCTGCCAGGGCAAAGGGACCCAAGAGAGCTGGATGAAGTTGGAGGTCAGCCTCATCAGAGCACAAGAGCAGTTCATCCCACTTTGCAGAAGCCCAGCAGGGCCAGCACCGATAAAAAGGAGAGCTCCTGGCTGAGCTCAGGCACAAAACAAAAGGACACAGAATCCAAAAGCAGGGACAGCTGCTTGGGAGAAATACCGACACGGCCTGCACAGGTAGGAATAGAATCAGCGATGCATAGCTGGAGTTCAAACTAGCAAAGGAGAAGAAGGGCAGGAAGAAGAGTTTCTGCATGTACACTGCTAGCAAAAGGAAGCTTAAGGAGAGTGTTGGCCCTGCTCACCGAGGCAGTAATCCCAGTAACAAGCAACAATACTGCAGAACTCAGTGTCTTCTTACAGCAGTTTTCACAAGGCAGTCTCAACTACAACACAAGTACTTATATTTGAGTCAATTCTTTCTGGAGTTCTTAATAGGGGAAGTATTTTCATCCATTACCTGTCATTTTCCACATGCCAACACACAGCACAGTCTTGTCACCAACACCTGAAAAAATAACCCCTCCTCACTAATGTTTCCATAAAAAATTTGTTTGCAAATGGCCATTGACTTAACACATACCTTCTGGTCACATCAGAGCATGCCCAGGATCACTTTCCATATTAAAATTTTTCCAAATTTGTTAAAAGTGTTTCACAGTTCTAATGAGGTGGTTTGTATCTGCCAACCTATTGCTCAAGAGACACACGTAATTTAGTGACTTGAATAATTTTCTAAGTTGGTCTCCCACCACATAACCAGCAGAAGAGCCACACTTGGACTGGAAATTCACCAGTGCAGTGGTCTGATCAAGTCAACCAGAAAGGTCAGACAAGATTGATAACAAAGGCATCCAGGGATTAGTTTCATTCCATCTTTTGATCATGTCGTGGTGACATCTGGAGGGCTGCTGTCACCTTTGCTCAACTTGGGCATGTGCACTAAGTTTCAAGGCTGTCAGCCATTTGAATAATTGGGTATTGCAATTTTAAAATCACGTTCAGTCCTGTTCCTCCACTATTTCTATACTGATTATTTAGCATCAGTGTAATAATTCATTTGTTTTTATATATTTTGTTTGCTTGTTTTTCAGAAAACATGTTTAAAACCAAAAAGGCCCAAATCCTTCTGGATTTTGATAAATCCTTGCCTGTATTGCGTTCCAAAACTCGTTCTCAGCATCCAAAAAACACGCAGGCAGCTGCAGGACTGGGTCTGACAGGAAGCACTGACAAAGACTAGCAAGGTTTTCCAAATGGAAAAGTTCATCCCGGGTTCAATATTCCAGCTCCTGACATTTGTTTTCACACCTAATCCAGCACACAAACTATACACATGGCAAAGAACAGTCATGCCAACAGAGCCAGACGTGAAAATCAAAGTTTGTACCAACACACATTTCTGACAAGAGCCCAAAGGCTTTGTGGACACAGGGAGAAAGACAAAGGTTTTAACTTCTTGCTGATTCGGTAAGATCACTGGCCAAATATAGTCTTTTTCACTCATCTTTAGAGATAAGCAGCTCTTTTAGGTTTGGATGGGTTTTTCTATTGACATATTGTTATACTGGTTAAAGTCTAGAAGAATGCTGTGGAAAAAAATAGCACTGTGAAAGTGTCTCATGATTCCTTCTCTTCTTTTCTGAGAATAAAGCATCATATCACAGAGAACACTTAAAATGACAGAAGTTGAACTTGAAATGGAAGAAAAATTACACATTGGCCTTCTGAACATGGATGGATTTCCACTCTACAATTTCCTTTAAGTGTTTTCATTCACACATATGAATGATCCTTAAAGTATCAATTCTGTTCTGCAACTGGATGTCTCTGACCCACAGGAAGAGCACAAAGTCATACTTCCTGAAAATTACTGACACTGATAACATTTTTGTTGTGAATACACCCTTGCATGGGTGAGAAAGGTGTAGTGCGTTACCAAATATAAAAAAAAATTGAAACAACCGTATCCCAGGGAACGAGGAAAAAATATTAACCATCAAAATAATAGTAATCCCTAGAATCCTAGAATATTAACAAAAGAAATTCATAGCCATGAGACCTAAAGTATCCTGCAGCACAGTTTTTTCCTGTTTCCTATAGAGAGACCTCTATCACAGACCGAGGTCTCCACAACAACTGACAGGTAAATAAAACAAATGTTTACTGTTTTCCTTTCAGAAATGTTTAATCACTATTAAGAATTAAGTCAATGCAACCTACATTTAAAAGATCTTTCAGGCTAGATGAGAGCCCAAAAGTTTTCTTGAAACGATTTTCTATTGATGTTATACCACTTATCTTAGGGATACAGCAGAGTCTTACACGTGCAAGAAGTCCAACGTCACGTGTAGTCTGACACATCTACTCGAAATAAGTAGTGATTGTCTGATTTAAGTGAAAGCAAAACCTAGGGCCTCTTTATTGCTTAGTACCTGACTGCAGGCTGCAGTATGACTCCTCACTTTCCATCTCACCAGCCTACAGAATATTCTCAGCTTCGTTGTTTCAGCAGCAGTTTCTGCTTGTCCTCTTAAAGGTTTGTTTTTGTTGTTTTTTTTTTTTTCTCCTTTGTTTTTTATTTTTTACTTCCCTCAGCTGACAACACCAAGCAAACTATAAACAGGAGAGCAGTAATTATTAGGTACCTGCTTCTGACATCTACTTTCTACTCGCAGACAGACCTCTGCTCAGGACAATCATCTCATCTACAGAAGATCTTGGTGAAGAATAGGTTTTGGAATCAGCTTTTTATCTGCTTTCTGTTTGGCATGAAGTAGCTAGCATTTAAGATCCAGGCATTCAGGAGATGGAGAGAAATCCAGTTAAGCACAGCAAACTCCATACTTCTACGTTGGTAAACCCTAATATTTTCATAGTCAAAGAAACAAAAAATTAAATAAGTAAATAAACGATAGTATGTATCTTTTGTGGTTCGAAAATAGTAGGGGATAAAATGAGAGCAATAATATCCATTTTATCTTACAAATAATATAAACTATAAAGCATTAAGTGTCATTATTTTAATTAACTAGCAGAGTGATTAATCTTCCTCTAGATACTAACTCCTGTGAGACAGATATTCCCTCCTAAACAAATATGATGCTATCACTGTGGACATGCAAAACACAAGGTCTGGCAAGAAACAATAATGGATTGCTTTGTAATTAATTAATATATATCCTTAGATTTGATGTGTAAGAGCCAGAACTACTCAGTTCTTCCTCAAGCATCTCCCACAGGACCATCCTTTTGTACCATCCAAGTATACCTTATGGTAAGCATTAATTTATATCGGCAGGAAGCATTGGAAGACAGCCATGTGTCAGCTCTTCAAATGCAGGCTTGCACATCTGATATTACAGCAGCAGGTGCATAAAAAGAGCAGCTTGGGTGTTGGAATGAAGGGGTATTTCTGGAGTCTTTGTCTCCTCATTCTAACAGACTCTCAATGGCAACAATCAAGACTGCTCAGGGATCTCATCAACATTTAAGCTAGATTCCCTTATACTTTAAGTTGTAACTATTTAGCATTAAGTTATATATTTTCTGATCCTGGAATATAACTTAATGTTAATCTCTTCCTTATGAAAGAAGGAATCAATCCATATAGGAAATACTCAAGAACTGCTGTTAAATCCAGGGAAAAGTAGGAATTACTTTGTTTAGCAGAACTGTAAACTTTGATTCTACAGATTGGCCTAAAGGCAACAATAAGTGTTAATGTCTTGTTCATGAGAGCATATTCTTTTGTCAGTGTATGCGTACCCAGAACTTAGGTGACAATTACTTTAGAAAAACCTGGCTTTCCACTGTTAGATATAGTTGCCAAATTGCTATTTAATCACCTTTGAATAGTGAGTTTTTCTCTTGGCTTGCTTATTTATATGTTCTGGGGGTTTGCCTAGCTTAGAAAGCACTACATTTTCACTCAACAACCAAGGAGCCCAGAGAGTCCCACATTAAGACCCTAACAGTGCCACAAAAATGAGAGATTTACTTTAGCAACTAGCAATCATTCCTTCTTTGGGACCCACAGACACAGAATTCGTGAGAAGGAAACAAAATTAAAACCATGAATTAGATCAACTGAGATGGAAGCATCACAGGGGTAGATTTAAGGCAGCGATATGCAAGATACTATATTGATGAGGGACCTTGTTCAAGAGGTCCCTAAATACAGATCAACTCCAATTCAGTTTGCCAGTAATTCCCCTAATTTAATTAGGGACCAATAAGAATTTTAAGTTCATGAAGATTTAATTGAGTGAAGCTTTTGAATAATGCTGGGCTTTTCATTTATACATAATGAATGTGAAATTTAATTAAACCATTTTAGCTGTTCATAGTTTTCCCCATTCCTAACCAATTTTTATTTAAGATAAGAAGTCATACTATGTGTTAATAATCAGATACATACTTTTATAAATTTGCTAGTAACATTCTGTCTTTTTGACAACTGCGCTGCCAGCCTCTAGCAGGGATAAACATGTGTTTTGTGGCTCAAGGCTTACTACCCAGTCAGGCAATGGCACAGTTTCAGATTGTCAGGCAACAACAGTCTTGGAGCCTGAAAGTTATTAGCTTATAGTATAGAGTACGGCCACTTCCACCATCACACAGAAGGAAAATAATATATAGTAGAATATGTGCAAAAGAAAATATATTGCTGTCTCCTGCAGCAAGAAAGGAAAAGACATCAATAACTCCAGAGATAGCAGATCAAGATTAGCATTTTAAAGCTGTTTACAATTCCTGATTATATTAATGCAGCCCGCTCTTTTCCTTCTCTTCCTCCTTCACACATATAGAAGTAAAAGCAGTCTTTGGAAATTTAGGCTAATAGTAAATCCAGTGGTAGCCTCAAGATTCAAAGCTTTAACATTAGAATTAATAACTATCAGCCCCAGAGAGAAAAAATTATTTTTCAAAAGACTACCAGCTTCATACAGGGAATACTTACATTGTGTCCTAGCTAATATTTTAACATTTCAAAAACATGACTGTAAAATGAAATAAGATTTTAGAGCACACTAAGTATGATTTAGAAGTTCTCTGAGGAACAAACATTATACTTATGACTGTTTAACACTGTAAGAAATAATGAAATTAGAAATGGAAAATTCAAATGTGAGTTATAAGACATCAGTTGAAAATACATACATCTAGATCCTGACTCATACACAATGCAGGGAACATGTTCCAACTTGAGCTCAAAATAAGCTTATATTATTGTGGCAGAGCCCCCCTACAGGCAGCTGATGTAATCAAGCATGGAAAAGTGGGAAGAAAATGTCTAATAGTCCAATTCCCAAACCTGAAATGGGAATTCCCAAATTCCCATACAGTATCATGGGCTATCTTCAGATGATACCCACAGCAGCGAAGAGTAAAACAAAGCTCTCTAAACTGATCATTATTCTGCCTTTATCAATGCTTGCCTACTGCAAGCAAACATTTTCAGAGTGCTACAGCAGGGAGTGAGAAGAAATCACCCTAAAAAGGCTGAAAAAGGAAGGAAAAAGCCAGGTGTATGCGTCCAAAACTACAGAAAATATCACCAAGTCAACTCAGACAAAGCGTCATGTTTGTTTGTAAGATACCTTATCATTGAAAAATAAGTGAAGTTCTACAGTAGTGTAAGGGTGTGACCAGGCAGCCCTGCTTGGGATGACAGAAAGAGTTCTACCCTTTCCAAAAGCTGGCACTGTGAAAAAGAAGCCCAGGATGCCTGTTCGTTCTCCAAGAGAGATGTCTTGTTCAAGTAATAAAAGGCATTAAGCTCAAACTAGCAGCAGCTGCTGGCCAAAATGCTAAAGCATTAATGGAGGCTTGCAAGTGGAACCTCGGAAATGTGCTGCTGCTTTATCTCAGTGCCACATTATTCTAAATACGCCAAAACCAAACACAGCAACATTACATTTTATCTCATGATGAAATTGACTGGGCTTCTCCAGTTCCGCAGGTACTTTCTAAAGGCTGCTCCATCTCTGCAGTCATCTTTAAAGCTGTGGTGGGAAAAGTTGTATTTTGTATTCCTCGTTTTGTATTCGTCCTTTGTGCAACACCACTGGCTGTACTATTAGACAACGTCGGGAGGAAAGGATTAAAAAGCAGAAGACTGGTCAGGAGGGTTTTAAATTGCTTAAGTAACCTTGCAGCTGGGAATAACCCTGGCTAAAGCTGTGTGAACAGCAGGCCAGTGACCCTCTAGCATGGACTCTGTAGCAGTGCCTGTGTCCCTGCTGACCTGCCTCTGACCCAGGGATACCCCTGCTAGCAAGGTAACAGAAATAAATTCACTGTTTGTGTTCTTGCCACAGGTTTGGGTGTTCTGGCCGCCTGTGCTGACTCAGAGACACTAGCAGAGAAACAGGCCAAAGTCTTGTCCTGATCTGAGTAACAGGATTAAAAGGCTCAACACCACATGACCCAAGGCTTAAACCAGAACAAAACCAAGCCCCAACACATAAAAAATATGGAAGCCCAGCTGTTTTGTCACAGTGTTCATTAATATTCAGTTTATCTAATGAAATGGAGCAGTTAAAACAGGTCTGCAGGTCAAAGACTACAGTCCTAAGGCAAGGCGGCCGTTTCTCATTCATGCTATAACTTGGGTTAGGCCTATTCACCAGCTTGGTGACAGCTTTAGCAATTCGCAAGTGACACACATAAGAGCTCAGCAGGCCAACCCAGTTCTTACTAAGTTCAGCTAAGAGCTGGCCACTAGACATTCAGTGTTACATTAAAAGGAAATTTGTAAGCAATAGGCAATTTTTTTTTTTTTTTCATTTTACATATGCATACATTTGTTGTTTTTTCCAGCTGGGTGATTCAGATCGAAGTTTAGCTTTTGGGGAGGGCAGAATGTCTGTGATATGTTTCCGAAGAGGCTTTTGAATTTTGTCTGCATTTCCTCGTATCAACTCAGGTATGCTGAACACCCTCTTTGAAATCCACTTCTCGTATTGTCTTCTTCAGCAAACAGTTGGTAATAAGAGATGTCACACTTCCCTTTCATGCTACATCTGAAAGTGTTACTAGGAGTACTGAACAAACAGAGAGGAATAAATGTTGATGGAAGGCTTTTTTCTCTATTTAACCAGACTTACAGCCTTTTGTCCCTTGCTTCATGAAAACAAATTCAGTCTACCCATCACAGAGCATTCTTTTGTTGAGAAAGGTGAAGAGCATCACTTTTTCCAGAGTGATAATAATAGGCAGCACAAAACAAATTTGTTTTCTTTCATCTTAAACTGTTCAATTACTTGATTAATTACATTAACAGCTTTGGTGGGTGAGTTTCAAGCCAAATACTATCTTACTACACTCAGAATAGATCTGATCCAATTCCGGTTCTGTTTCACACTGTTCTGCAGTACAAAACAGAATTTATTAAGCTTCCATCATTCCAGAACTATCCTGCAGGGCCAGGAATATGCTCAGCTTTGCTGAAGGGTTTTCCCACACCCAGATGCTGTCATCTACAATGCAGAAACACCACGGATTTTGTACGGAGTCTCCTGGAGAACAGTGGGCCTGAACAAGCTCAGGGGTACGTGATGTACTGCAGGCTATCAAGGGAGCCCATTCACAGGGAGCAAAGCAGAGCACAAGGCAGCTGCTGCTTTTTTGTATTTGGGCTTCAGAGTGAATACTGCAGAGCACACAGCAAAACCAGGCTAAGTACAGAGTGTTACTTCAGGGCAGCCACTTGTTACGCTGCAAGGTCATTCCCCTTCTGTCTTTGGCTTTTAAAATAGAGGGTGAAGGAAAAAAAAAAAAGAATTAAGAATGATATTTTCATTACTTCAGGTGCTCTAAAAATGCAAACATAGCAACTCATCACAGTTTAAATACAGAAATGTCTTTTCAAAGTATGAGGTGAGTCCTACAGGGGATAGAGTCATATGAAACTCTAAGCTGAAGAGATTTAAAAGATTGAGAGATTGATTAAAAGAGATAGCTATTTACAGAAATGACTCTGTTTAAGAAACTGGAATAAAATATAAGAATTCAAATGAATATCAGGAAGGCAAACAAATCTACAGATCTTTAATCTGAATATGTTAACCAAATCCCAAGTAGGAGGCTAACCAATCATGGGTGTTTCGTTTTTTGTGGTTTTTGGTTTTTTTTAAACACTATTAACAGAATAAGGAATCAAATTAGCTGTTTCAAATTTAGTGAAAAAAGCAGACAAAGTATTTAAGTTGCATGACATAACATCATAAAAATGAATGGAGTCCTAAAATCTAAAGCAAACCACCAGTTCAGGAAATAAGGAAAAAAAATTCAAAGCAGAAACAATAAATTGAGACCATTCAGCCATTCTAATGGCAGGAGGAAGAGAAGGAAGAACAGAACAGTATTTTAAGATTGGCAATAAATAATACATAAATGAGTATGAGCACAATAGAAACACTGCACAGAGCAAGCAAAAAAAGTCAAAGCAGCACAATAAGGTATACTTATAAGATGATAAAGCAAAATATGTCAGATAGCATGTTGTTTCTTAAATAATCACCTTTTGCTCATCATTGTTTTTTTTTGAATAAACATTGCAAACCTTCCTCCACTTCCTCCTTTCTTTCTGTTAAGTTATACCTGAACAAATTTGTTTTTTTTAGATAATGAAATTGCTTTCTCCACTTTCACTTGTCTCAGATTTTCAAGGCAAAACACTTTGCCTTTAGAATATCTGCTTAGCCAGCTAATCTTCTGGTCTGTTTAGCCATCTCCTGAGAAACAGCCTGAAAAGGCACCATGTAGTAGACCAACATTTAGGAACTTGCCATAGCATTCCAGAGTCAGAAGCTTTGCTTGATTTCCAATTCTCTTGCTCTCTCTGCTGTGGTTATTTCACTGCCCACAGATATTTCCGTCCAACAGATGCATGTGAAGGGATTGCAATGGCAAAAGGAAAAAAAAATAACCAGTTTAAAACGTACTGTGCCTCTCTGATTATAATTAGATTTGCACATGTAGAAAACTAAATATGATGCATATGTCTCTGCATCTCTACTCCCACGTGTGTGCCCATGATAGCAGGCAACCTTCACAGAATGCGTGTGATGAGAATGTGTAGCATCTGTCAGATGCTCCAGAGTTTCGCCAAATGAATATTCCTGAGAGCAGGCCCAAGAAGGAAGAAGATCTACAATATTTTCAGGAAGCTTGCCTGATGTACCTAGATCTTCCCAGCTAAACATGGTTTGGTTTCCTGTTTTCTGTTGACTGAACAGTAGGAAAACTGTTCAGGGAGGAGGAGCCATTCTTCAGTTCAGAGAAAAGCAGATAAATGCTTAAAATCCTGTCAGTGAAAGATCAGATAGAACAATTACAAGTCCATGGCATCAATCGCTTCAATTTCAGTTAGAAAGGTGCAAGGAAGGTCATCGTCAAGTCTTTCCAACTCAACCATCTGTTGAGTCGCCTTTTTTTATTTTTACCTCCCATTTCAGCTTATTAATTATTCTACAAGCATATATTTTGAAGCCAAAGAAGCACTAAAATGACACACGCACAAAAAAGATGGATTAAAACAATAATTTCAGCTAAGTATTCCTGTACCATTCCACAAATTTATCTCCAAAGTAGGCAGATCTTGAAGTCAAGAATTTTCACACATAAAAATCCCCCATTAAAGACACCTGAATGATGTTCTTAGTCAGAATCAGTTTTACATGCACAGATGTGTTTCCTACATATTTATACCCAAAGTGAAGACAGGAACAAATACTTGAGGAAGTTATTTCTTCTTTCCACATTATTTTTTTATCTTAAGGCTTAGTCACACTTTGCTATGGCAAGGAACTTTTATGGAAGAGTTCATTTGGGGTGGCTTGTGTGAAAGGGGCTGGCAGCCCAACTGCATCCCAACAGAAAACCTGACGTTCTAATTCTGAAAATGCTCCACGCTGGCATCCCAGTGTAACCATCACGTGAATTCCAGTATGTGCCTGAAAGCAGCGCACAACTATGACTTCAAATTGAACCAAACAGTAATATTCTGGTATGCACAGGTAATTAGATTAAAAAAAAAAAAAAACAAAAACAAACACTTCAGAGGTTTAAAGTGAAAATCATGCTATATTAACAGTGGCATTTAAACTGCCAGGAAAAAAAATATGTTTACATTAAATATTTTGGTGCTAAGCTTTCTCTTAGGCGTATTTTTTCTTTTTTAACATGCATTTCATAAACTAACCCTGAGAATTCGCACAACCTAAAAGAAATTAGATTTTGTGGTTGCTGTTATTCAAGAGGGAAACACCCTTAAAAATACAGGTAAGTACTGACCCTCATACCGCACTTTCCTAAGAGTAGCACACCAAGTAGACAGTGGTCTGCATAAGAAAATCCCGCCACATTTAGCTGAGCCGCAGTAGAAGAGAAAACAAAATTTTCTGAAGGTTACGTATTAGAATAAAGGTCTGGCAGTTTTGATAACATTTTGCACTTGAATAGGATAATAGAGGTCTTAAGGAAATGCAAAATTCAATTACATACACATTGGAATACAATTCTGGTGGGAAGAGCTGCAGAACCAAATAAATGTAGCCTCTCTATCCTCCACTTGTTATTTTATCAGTCACCATAGTCAAAACGCATCCTTTTTCCTCCCTTGAACTGCATTCATTGACTAATCCAATATGGATAATGACACAAGAAAGCCCTCCCTCCTCTTCCTCACATCTCTGAAATAGTTCGTTTACCACTTAATCATTGTGACATTTGGACCTCGCTCTGTACAAGGAGTTTTTAGTGGTTTATAGACATAATTTTGGTTGCCGTTTTCAACACATATTAGGGTCTCCAGATGTCTTACTGATTGTGCATACAAACAAGTACAGAAAGTAATATACTGTTTTGGCTCTTTCCAGCCGCTCTCTGGGTTTAAAGCCAACAAAACCACTGGAAAACTGCAAAGGCACACAATAAGTCACAACAGGATAGCATGGACTAAACTTGGTTAGGTAATAGGATAAGATAGGTTTGTTATGTAATTGTTTATTGGAAACAGTTCAAATATTATTAAATTCAGATACTATGTTGCTACATTGCACAGAAGTTTTCAATGGATTCATTTGTTGCTCTCCATTAAATTTTGGGCTCTTGAAAGGAGCCTTACATTTGTTCTTTGGTCTTCCTTCAGACAGCTGAACATTGCATTAAAAATGCAGACTCTTTTTTCTGATTAATGAACATTAACTACTGTCCTGAATAGGAAAGAGGGAGAGAGAAGGGCAAGTCACAAGATAACAAGAACACTGTAACCCAAAAATGGACATTGGATAAGGGAGTGCATTCTTCTAGCCGGAGTGGGAAAATTAGTGGTTTCCACCAGAATCAGGAGCACTTGAAGATGCTAAATGGCAGATTATTGAAGTACAAACAGAATACAGGACAAATACAAGTCCTTCTTTTGTAGATAAGAGCTCCTTTTAGCATCTAATTGTACTTCAGGCAACAGGGATATGCTGTTTATAGAAAAGGGTGGGAGGGGAGGCACACAGACCAGTTCATTTAATCAGGCCAGAACACAGAACTCTAAAGACTTCTTGCCTGACACATAGAGAGCATTTCAGCCATAGAGGCTGGCCCTGCCTTTTATGGTGACTTGATTTAATTAAAACACATTTTAAGTTTTGAGGAACTTTTTGAGGTTTTTTACTACCTCAGCTACTAGAGTAAATGAGGGAAGAGTGGTATCTTAAACAGTTCAAGGGAAACAGAAAAATTTGAAGGTACCTACAGAGCCCACCCTATCTGACAAGCCAGCCTCGTCCAATACATGTGTTTTTTCCACATCACCACAATATTTTTTACTCTGCAGTAACCATTGAAAGCTTTGCCTATTGACTAGGTTGTTGCTACGTTATAGATCGGACAACAACCCACAAGGAGTTCCTGCTACAAAGTGCTTTCCATCATCTTATAACAGATGCAAAAGATAAACACTAAAATATGGAATATTCTTTTCTCCTGTAAGGTACTGAAAACTATTCATAATCAAAATAGATGATCATCCTCTCAAGCCACAAAATCCCCCACTGTGAGTAGCATATTTTAGCCTAATAGACCCATCAATACATAACAAAGCACCCTGCCTCCACTTCAGCCGTCAGCACCAAACCCTCAAAAACCACATTCACCTCTACTTGCTGGCTTGGAAGCAGAGTTCTACTTCACCTGCTAGTCTTACAAAGGATCAAAATGCATAAATTGCACACTGGAGAATATTTTTTATCACCAAAAAGGAGCAGTTCAGTACACAGGGAATGGGGAGGGATGGTGGTGTGACAGTGATTAATGCAATGCCTTTAGAACAATACATTTCCTTGCTACTTCAAATGTAAAAGATGATCCCCCTCAAAAGAGTTGTTAAAGAATTGCAGTTTGGTTGGCGAGAGGAGAGCTCAAAACCACCTTTGCAAGTGCCTCCTCAAATTCAAAAATATGCTGCGATTACTGGCAAAGCATTTTCGCTCTGTCTGTGTGTGGGTAGCAGCATGTGTGCACTATAACTTTCTCAAAATTTCAGCCAAGAAACCTTTTAGGATTTTAGACCCTCTCAGTTGTCCTACCAGCAGCCCCAGTCCCATTAATAAAAGCATTAAAAATGTGTGCCAGACTAAATTTGTTCTCTCTCATAATAAGAAAATTTCAATACAATTATTTTATTATTATGAACACAAAACAGTTTAGACGATAAATGTGTTTGGAGTCAGGTGAGTAGATTTAGTAAAACCATGGAGCTGCTGGGTGAAGTCAGAGCAGGGACTGACTGAGGGGCAACTGTTTCAAATGTCCTGACACTTGAGATTGACCTGTTTGTCAGCGCAGTGCCCTTTACAGCAGAGCTCAAAATTGCATCATGAAGTCATGATCATTCCTCTCAACAGTTAAACCTAGCACTAAAACACTCCTCATCAAAACTACAGAATTTATAAAGCAAAAAAAAAAAGAAAAGCAGTATAATTGCTGTTTTCCTCTACCACCATATGAAATAAAGAACGGCATAGCAATGGTATGTGACTGCATTGCTGAGCTCAGAGGTTAGGTTTCTACAGCTTGAGATTAATACTATGCTTATAAAAGTTATTCAAAGTATCAGTAATTAAATGGTCAAAGAAGATCATCATATCTGTCTAGTTATGTGATAAGGATTACGAACAAATGCAAAGATCTTTGGGTTCTTTTAACAGCAGTCAGAAAAGGCCTATAGGACCCACAACTCACACTAGACAGGGACCACATAGGGCAAGGAAGTTGTTGAATGTGTTAATTGTGGCACTAGTTACCAAAACCTTTTAGAAGCTCTGTTAAATTAGAGGGTTATTCTATCACTTTGGGATGGAAAAGTTGTATCTAAACCCTTATCTGAAGGGAGCTGGGAGCAAAGATCTTTAGAGGATGCTTTCTGAGCAGCTTTTGCCTCTCAAATGCTAAAAATTCAAAGAAAAACAAAAGAAAAGTCTATTTTTTAATCATGCTCTTATATGAGTTTGAAAATATACCACAGAGCAGCATCCTAAGCCTTATTCTAAATAGGAATATTAAACTGGGAAAACAGGAATAGTCACCAGCTATCACAGGTCACTTTCTTCATACTGCTATCATATTAATTGGTTAGGCCGTTAATTGCTTGGTTTGGCCTTAAATCAAGGAAACATACAAATTTCTACCTTCTACTTTCAGTTTACCTGCTTATTCTCTCCATTTCCTGCTATGTTGTGACCTGTCACCAGGCCTTAAAAACAGAACTGAACAGTCATACTAAATTTCTTCCACTTCAAAAAATTTCTCCCAATTACTGGAAAATGGTGGCCAAAAAAAAAAAAAAAATCAAAACAATTCTGCTCCTGCTCTGTTAAGTTTTACTAATTCTCAAAGTTAGTGTTACTAATATGAAGGATGCTCATTATGCATATTTATTTTGTGGTGCTGTACTGAGGCTATGATGAAGCTTGGTTTATATTTTTCTTCACCCAAGCGAATGCTTAAGTTCTCTTTAATGGTTTATTTGGTACCTGAGCTCGTATAAATATTTCATTAGAATATAGGATGAGAGGCATTTTGACAATCCTCTTTAAAATATGGTAATTGTAAGGGGATTGTCAGGTGAGGAAGGGAAAAAAAATACTGCAAGGGCTTGTTTAATCTCAGATGTTTCAGAATTCTACTTGGAAACACATAATGCATTTTCTAAACCACATGCTGCTGCTGCTTCTTACTGTAAGATTTTATGATCACCCACCATACTAAAGAATTACTTCTCAAAAGCCATCACTAATGTTTTAATGTTATGGTAGCCTTTGAGCTTTCTACTACCAGGCAAAGCATTTTGAATTATTGTCTTGCCTTTTTCAAGCCAGATGCGTTAGTTTCTAAGGCCTGTTTTAAACCTGATTTATTTTTCACTCATAGCAGCTTTCCAGCAAGAGCTTTGTACTGACTTTGGAGCTTTGAAGAACATATCAAAAAGTCATTTTTGGGTCAAAATTTTTCTGTAGAGAGCTTTACACCTAATCATATCAGTTTATGTCTATTTATTTGCTCCTTTGAATTACCTCTATAAGTATTCCATAAGCAAAATAATGCAGGCTGCTTAGTCACTGCTGCCATACAGCAAAACATATTCCCAATTATCCCAGCATGTAACTTGATTAACTTACTTCTCCCTGAGTTCCAAAAGAAACTAAAGATATACAAAGTCAACCCAAAACATCCATAAGCTTGCATAATTTATGCAAATAAAACAGACATGCACTCATCTAAAGGCAGGAAAGATGAGAAGCTAGAAAGGATCTCACTTGATTTCAATATCCCAGAAAGTGAAGTAGTTTACGTTTTGCTGTAAATGCATCACGCAAATACTCTCCACTTTTCATATAGCCCCCAGTCTTTTAAGAGAGAAAAAATCAGGTGGTGAAACAGACAACACAAAAAGTAATTGTATTGTTTGGTTCATTGTTAAACTGAAATTTTTTTAAGGAGTAAGTTTAAGTTTTCCGAAACACTCATTCCCTAATAGAAATGAGGTTTTAGGTAAGAGCACTTTGTACAGCTGAAATCATCACAGGTATGCAGGTAAATGAGGTCCCTGTCTCAAACTGGTATAGAAGTTGCACGAAAATTGTGTCTTAAGTAATGCAACCCAAGGTTATCGCCTCATTTAACTACTTTTCTTTCTTAGTGATGGAAGTGAGGAAGTATTATTTCTGTAGTACATTACTATTTATGATTCCATGAAGGGCAACACATTTCCCTGAAATAAAACAAGGAAAGACTGATAAACTTGAGAAGAGTTTTCCTTTGGGGCATTTCATCGTGGAGGTTCAAAAATTGGTCCACGATCTCTAAGTAATATTCCAGGAAAAGTGGCATTTCATAGTAAATAGAATTGGAAGACAGCAAACATTTAGGATTTCCATCCCCACAATTAGCTTTCTAACGTTAGTTTTGAGGCCATATATTAGGACTTCAGAGTGGATTCTCCAGTCAGTCACAGGATAGTTTAATTTCACATCAGTACCTGCCTAAGATGAGAGCAGCTCAGCTTTGCCCACCGATAACCAAGGGCACTTCTCATCCTTCATTCCCAACTTTAAAGATCTGTTGGATATTAGAGGTGGGTGTGGGCAGGTGGATATGTGTGTAGTTTTGAATGCACCAAGGAGAGGCAAGAAACAAAAATAGAAGTGGTAGATTAAATTTGCTTGTATCTGCTGAGAAGCATCAGGTTCATGTCATAAGCTTAGAGTCACAGAAATTTGCTTTTAAACTCCAAGAGCTAACCTAATCAAACGTCATGATGCATAGTAGTATAAATCCCCTCTTTTTTTCCCCCCTATATTAAAAGGGTTTTTAAAACTTAGTTTTGATCCTCACAAATAATTTTACACCAAAATTTTCAAATAAGCAAGCCTGTCTTAAATACTTTTAAGAAGGAAACATTTTCATTTAACTTTTCTATGTAACTTAACATACAAATCACAAAAGCAGACAAAAATATGACTGAACAGAATTCATGAAGATTTTATCTGCTCATGGAAAATGAACTTCCTCCATCAGTACTCACATAATTTTCCAGTTACAATAAATAATGGGTAGAAAAAGCCCATCCATTTTCAAAATAAAATAAGAACCTATGAATTGCATTCTTCAATTTAACTTCCGCTCTTCTGAATGTTACTGCAACTATAAAACATTTTTGTTTCTGAAGTCATCTGAGGTAATAGTCAAACTGCAAGACAAATATTTAATCCTCTGACCAAGCCTCTAGTTCTGCTGAACACATAAAGGAATCAAAGAGAAAGTCCAGAAAGTCAAAATGTTTAACCATTAGCAGGTATCATGGGCAAAATTATCTCAACTTTGGAATTTTTACATTATTTCATTTGCCTATCCCATCTTCCTGAAGCCTCTCCACCCAAAACATCTGGCACAATGTTCATGCACAAGCACACCCCAAGCAAAACTTGGTCATTTCCCTCATTTAACTCTTTAAGGGAAGGAGGAAAAAAAAAAAAGGATCTGTCACTGCTAACAAAGAAAAGTAGTTTTAACTTTTGTGAGCTGAATGAAGGGTTGAGAGAGAGTGTGCACAGCAGCTTTTTTGACTGAAGCCACAGTATAAATATTTTATAACTGGAAGGAAAAGCCTGCCTGGTATTTTGTTAGTTTATCTTGTAGTTCCTAACAGCTGAAATACCTCAAGTCTTGCTAGTTGGGATCCAAACCTCACTTATTTTCTCATTGTTGTTATGTCATACCCAGCAAATACAGTGTATATGATAGTGTTTCCTTTTGTAAATTGCTGTGTACCATGAAGCCTGCAAAATACCTCTGCACATATCGAGACAATTTTTAGAAGCCATTATCCCTAGCCATTTCACTGCAGACACACCAGTAGATCATCTCTTTTTCAGGCATAGTTGGAACAGTTCTAGTGATTCCAGTATTTAAAGGAAAAGCTATTTTTTTTGTGAGATAATAAGAATATTATAAAAATATATAAATATATATATATGCACATATTCCTATGAATTTACATCAGCTTGGTGAAAATTTAGCTATGCAGGTAGACAAAACTAAAAAGCCAAAAATAAATATTAGTGTTACTCATTCTTGAGAGAAATAAGGTATAAGAAATAAGGTAATGTTATCACAGATTATATTATCAAGTCAAAGTATTAAATTTATCAATTTCAAGAAACCAGTTCATCTGTTCAGATAACTCCAAGCACTCAAAGAGGAGAGCAAATCCTGTTTCTCAATAACAAGGGGCAGGGGGGGGGAGCATGGAATCAGAGTAACATATTCATTATAGAGTTTGAAAAACAACATTTTTGATCTGCTTTTTTTGAGGCCTACAATACTATTTAGCACACCTCGGTTTAAGTTAAAATACAATCTGTAAGAGGATTATTATCCCACTGTTCCTGCCATGGATTCTTAATGGCCACTTCTTTCCAGACTTCCAGAATCATTTAAGATAGGAGAGCAACTTGATCAATACTGCTCTCAGTTCAGCTGCAGTCTCATCTCTTCCATATCCAAGTTTTTTTGTTTTTTTTTAATATGGCTGTAGTCAATTTTGACCTCACTGGTACCTTAAACCTTGACTTCCCACACTGGTTCCTCACAATATGCAAAAGCCTGACTGAACACTAGAGCCCAGAGAGGGCAATCACAGCTCCACGTGAAAACATGCTGCCTTTAGAGGGAGGAAAAGGTCAGACATAGCCCTAGGACCCCAAGAGTGACATTATAGCATAACAGAACACGTTTCTGCCTGTTCCTGAGGCTCTCTGGAGTTTTTACAGTAAAAGACACAACAATCTCGTGGGCTTGCAGAGCTGCCTGTGAATGTGACAGGTGAAGCGCTGCCCTAGCACTACCGCCAGCACCCAGTAATAAAATCAGGGTCGAGGCTTTCCTTTCATCCCTGTTGGCCTCTTGATCCAGCTGAAGCTCATGGGCCAGAACCAACAAGCCCAAAATGCCTCAGAGACAGTGATCCCATATGTAAGGCAGCGGGGGTAATCTACAGTAGAATAGAGTTATATCTTGGTCTATTCATAAAGCGGCAACAAATCCCACTCAATGATTAATTTCTCTCCTCCAAGGCTATAATGGCCCATGCATCCATAGGATTAGAAGAGTCATTTATAGAGACCTAATACCCAAGGTGTACAATTTGTTTTCAGTTGTTAAACCAAATTAAATATGGCACAAAATATTTGAATTCAATGCTTCTTTGTGCTACCTGAAATTAAGACATACTTTTTATTTGAAAATACATTTGTTTCCTTCCAATATGTGTTGATGATTTTTACCTTTCTTTGACAGTTCAGTCTGCTTTTAGAGAAATATCACATTGGAGCAGGTGCTAGATTTGTCAACCAAAAATAGGATCCTCATTTTGTTTTCTAGCAAACTTCTGAGAGCAAGAGAGGAACGAGCCTGCCGGTCAGCAACACTGCCTCACTTGGACACTATTGCTGGTGACAAATACACATTTTGGGCACAGCTTTATCAGGTAGGAAAGAAACACCTTTCCCCCTTATGAAATATTCCTATATGGTGGTCAAAGCAAAAAAGGAAGGCTTTCAGTAAAGTTAGACCAACCTTAAAGTTTTTAGACTTGGTACATCATAAAAGGAAAGTAAGGAAAGCTTAAATTCAAAGGGTTATTAAAAGATCTAAGAAATCCTGCTGGCTCAGCTTCTATAGCACTATTAATAAAGATGCTTTTGTAGGTAAGATAAAGAAAAAAAGATTAAAAGGAGCAATGGATGAGGGGATGATTTTAGACTGTATGCAATGTAAAAGGTGAAACTTATTCTCTGAATACTATCATATTAAAGGACGTTTTGCTAATATTAGCTGTGATGACAAGAAATCTGATCTTCTGATTGTCAGAAAGTGACTTCTGATACGTATTTAATTTTGTTCTTAAAGATGAATTTGCTTTACACTGTCAGATGCACAGTTAATCAAATATAAAATGTGAAAACACTTTCCCCAGTTTCCCAGTTTCTTTACCAGGTCTGGATAAATTTGGTTTGCTAATGTTTTAAGCATACACAAGATAAATCCTGAGCTGTAATTTTCAAATTAATCTAAATGTCAAGGCTCTCTGCTTGTTAGTCAATGAGTGGAGTATTTTTAGTGTTCTTATATGTCCAATCTAAACTCTTCAGATGAGTACCTACAATTTTTTAAATATTAAAAGGGTGAGTGATCAGAGCCCTATGTTAGTCTTGTAGGGTCTGGCAATGTCTTTGTCATCTGGCTTTGCTTGAAAGGCACCAGTTGTGCCATGTTGTTTGGTCAGGTAATTCTTGCTTCTCTGTTCATTTTCTTGATCCCCTACCAAGAAGACTTTTATTTCATTTTTTAAGCATGAAGACTACATCACCCTCAGCTTACAAAAACACACTTCAGTTATGAGTTTTTTTGTTCATTACTGTAAAGAAACTAGAAAGAGAGTGGAAAGCTATATGCTACATTTCTGCAGAGACTTTTCCCTGCCCCAATTTTTTATAACTAGCGAGAAATCTTCTGCAACAGAAAGGATAAGAGACATAAATAAGCCAATGCTGAGTAAAACAGAAAACATGACTCAGTGAAAAGTTTCCACAAAACAATAAAATCAG
>VZRR01010716.1:278842-317502 GCA_013398015.1 Oreocharis arfaki | reverse complement strand
AAAAAAAAAAAAAAAAAAAAGAAGTTTCCACATGAGAAAGTACTTTGAAGAAGCAGCTGGTGGAGAATGGGGGAGGAGGAAGCAGCAGGGAAATTTAGGCAGAACCTTTTTGGCTATTGAGGTGTTACTGAGTATTGCAGGCCCACTCTCCAAAATGTCACCACATTACCAGCTCCAACTGGCTTTACCTATCAAATGCAGAGAAAAAACACACCCTCCTCCACACACCGAGGCCAGGAATCAAAGAATCATTAATGCTGGAAAAGACCTACAACATAATTGAGACCAACGATTAACCTAGCACTGCGATGCCCACCACTAAACCACATCTCTGAGCACAACACTGACATTTCTGAAATTCTTACGTGACTAGCAGCAAGGAGATCCAACCCTATCAGCCTCTAGAGCTCCATGCTTCAGCCTCATCCACGCAGTTACCTCGGGCTGACAAGGAATTTTCTTCCACTACATACTACTGCCTCACTAAAGGCAGATTACATCACTTCCCACAGTGTCCTGGCCAGTTCCCATGTGTTTTAGCAGATTTGGTTAGGTTTTGGTTTTTTTTGCTAAATAAGTGTTAGGCAGCATTTCTAAAGGCCACTTCAATTATTTTTCAAGAAATAATACAGCCAGACAAATTCAGACCAAACAGGAATTGTATGTTACTCCTCTGTGTTCAAGATGTATGGAAGCCCCACTTCAAATCTGGCATTCCCGAACCCAGCGATCTGAAGTGTCTTCCACACTTATCCTCTGCTTTATATTTAATGGTTTACTCCTCTGTTATTCTGCAGAACTATTCTGAAATAACTAAGAGAGATTAATTAGTGTGTT
This sequence comes from Oreocharis arfaki, assembly GCA_013398015.1. Taxonomy (NCBI): domain Eukaryota; kingdom Metazoa; phylum Chordata; class Aves; order Passeriformes; family Paramythiidae; genus Oreocharis; species Oreocharis arfaki. The sequence goes on along the minus strand of VZRR01010716.1, from coordinate 316,665 downwards.
TTAAATATTGATTTTCAAAATATGCTACCTCATGATTCTACAACAAGCCTAACAGATTCATTCCTAGCTTTTTCATGAACAACCATCCTTAATTTAGCTCCAAACAGAAGTTTTGTGCGTTTGAAACATTGTTAGAGCTTCCTTTGTTGTTCTTACCTGCCCTCTGCTTTAAACTGCTTGATAGCCTGAGTCCCTTTGAAACCACAGCTCTGTCATTAAGTGCTAAATAAGTGTTTGGTGTGTTTGGTTTGGTGTTTCCCTCCACTCCCTCTGCCCATGCACTGACATTTGTCCTTTTCTTAGGCCAGAGTGAAAGCAAGTCTATTAAGCTGCAACTAAGAAAATATAGGGAAAGAAAAATAAAATCTCTCATGCAGAGTACAGAACCAGCCCTGAAAAGAGGAATAAAGATGTTTTTCTTCTGAGACCTGTGATTTTTTTTTTTTGATTATATAAAGTCATTAGTAAATATTTTTTGGGGAGGTATGTTCATAAAAAACATTTGCAAATATACATCTCCTTTTTAATGAATCTGATGTTTTAAAAGACCTCCTGCAGATATAAGTAGGTTACAAGAACATTTTTCATTGTCATTTTATCAGCTAGATTCTTCAGTCAAATTCTTGTTCTGTTGCATGTTGTAAAGAGGGCATGTCTGGGTATATTTTTGTTAGATTTTAAAGACCAGGAGTAATAGCAAAAGGTAGGTAAGTGTGTACAGTATAAACAGAAGGAGGAACATCCATAAAAACCTCAAGCTGACTTCCACTATGCTGAACTGCAAAAGATGAATCATCTGGTTAGTCTTGAATAGAAAATGTAGTTTAGGACTAAGACTAACTGCAAATGTCAGAACACCACAGATGAAAACGTTTTGATAGACTAATAAACACGTTTAGGACCTTATGCTGTGGTTAATTTTAGCAATTTTGCCTCAGTAAGAAGCAGCATTTGTTTTACAAATATTTAGTAGGTCAAGTATGAAGTGTCCTTTGGAAAATTCTGTGTAGAACATTTTAATAATAAACTAAACATTTGTCCTAATCTTATTCTAAATAAACACATAAAGACGACATAATCCGTCAGAGCTAACCTTTGATCAAATAAAAGCACTCAGTAAAAAAGGAGTAGCTCTTTCTCAGCTCATTTTCCTTGCCTTAGGGTATTACTTAGCAGTTTTTTTTAAATTTAGTTTAGACTCAAAGAGGCATCCAATTCTAAGATCTTCTCTATAAAAACATACCAAAATCCCATTCTTCAGCGTAAAGACAGAAGAACAAGCAGAGATGTGTGCCCCAAAAACCTTAAGTGACAGAAGTTGTTCCTAATATACCACCACAGATGTCTCCATGCCTGACTTCAGTCATCACAGTGAACATTTCTGAATGGAATTCACCACGTTTAGAGGGAATGGGTTCTGTGTAAGAACCACACAGAGGTCACTTAAATTAGCAGTAAAAAGAGTGATTAAGTGGCACAGATTAGGTGGACTTCTTTTTCAGAGTAGGCCAGAAACAAGGTTCTATAAGTAAGAGCAGAACAGCCAAACCCCAAATAGTGGTACTACAAAACTTTTCTAAAATGATTATTTTCTAAGATGATTTTTGAATATCACCTTTGTTTTTAAAGATCAATAGAATAAACTCTGGTAAACCTGAAAATTTTCTCTTTTCTTGAAATCTCATTTAATTTTCTAATTTCCTTGTATTAATACAGCTGTGGAGATCTACATTTCCAAGAAACAGACAATAGGGGCTCAACCAAAACGCCATCTTTCCTTCCATTGCTGCTGAAGCTGGGGGCGTGTGCACCTTATCTCATTACCTGAGCAGATGAGGAGGCATATTCCACTTCTTGGAAGCCTGATCACATAGGTGGCATGCAGGGAAAGCTAATCAGAGGATCCTTTCTGCTAAGTGAATCCTGGCTTATGGTTGACAATAGACTGAAATCAGCAGAACAGAGATGGACTTCCAGAAGCTTGTTCTACTAATAATGACAATCTGTGGCTTATAAAGCAGGAGCGTACTAAAAATACTCAAGAGATTAACTGAAAGAGAGGAAATATTAACCGTGAACTCCATGGCTTTTCTCAGTAAGTGTCAAAACCTCAAAGCTATTGAAACGTTGTTTTTTGCATTCAATATTCACAATGCTGTGATAGTAGCAATGAGATAATTACAGCACTTCTGCTACCAGGGCCATGATTCACCCAAGCCAAACATCAAGCCATTATTTGTGTCATTCCACTAGAAGGGGTGAGGAGGGCTAGAGGGAAGAGGAGAGCAATGTGAGCTTTTTGCTCTGAGATGCTGTTTACAGAAGCAGAATATTTGTTTCCAGCACAAAGCCTTTTGCATCTTGTGCAATTGAATTAGTGGAATTTTTGCTACCTCCAGCCTATCGGGTTTTTTTCTCCCTTCATCTTGTTAATGACCAACTCAAAAGACCAATGAAATCAAGCAAGAAGGCAGCACATGAAGGGCACGGTCCAGATGTCAATTTGTGAAGTGCCCCAGTTTTTCAACCTGTAATACTGCCAGCTCTATGGAATTATTTAGCTATTTTGTGGTGGTAATGCACAGCATAAATTTTCATGTGGTGAAGATAACCATGCCACATGTCATGGCTTTGGGGATTTTAATAGGGCATCTCTGCTACCTATGAAATTATAGGGGAACCCATCTTCTAAACATCATCCACGCCTTTCAGAGATATGGCAATTCAGATTAACCTGAAACCCCCCTAAGTAAAAACATTTCCAGGACTGTTCTGTGGGATATCTTAAAAAGTATTTTTGCACAAAATGAAACAAGCAATATATCAGCAGCATCATAAATTAAACACGTACTTTCTGTTGATCAAAATTGTCCAAAACTTTAGTCTATGTACCAATTTAGCAACCATCTGGAATAATCTATGTTTCAGAAAGCATTGTCTCAAGTTGGAAGTAAAATCTTGCTTTTAATATCGCCTGAATGATGGCCCAGAAAATAGATAGGAAACTTTGCTGCTTGTAAACCCAAGGTGATCAAGTCTCTCTCCTCTTTTCAATTATTATGCTGCATAACAGAGTACATTAGAAGGCTGTAAGATGCATGAAGAAATTTTTTTGTGGCATTAGGTGCTGGTAAAACTCCAGAGCAAGCACTGTGATTCAAGATTCAAACACTTTTCAAGATTCAAACACTCGGCCTCAGAGTGGGAAAGAATTTTAAGAGGAGTAAAAAGCATGATCAAGTCTGAAACGAAATGATGGAGTTTGGTCTAACAAAGGCTGAAGGAAGATGTGTGTAACAGCTTTTCTATCTTTTACACGTTAAATTATTAATTAGTGGAGAATAAACATTTCTTCACATCTGATGAAGATAAGTAGTGGGTTTAATAGCAGCAAGGGACTTTCAGGTGAAGTACATAGCACTACAGATGGCTAAGTACTGGAAGAGAGTGCCTAGGGAGGCAGCCAAATTTCCATTATTTTATTTAGAACAAGCTAGATAAATATGCATCAGGAATAACATAGGAAGACCCGATTCTACCTTGGGGCTGAAAGTGGAAAGTGACCTCTTCAAAATTTCTTCCAAGCTTATTTTACAGGATTTCTGCTAGAATTCTTTGTTATCTGGCCTTCTCAGACCCCAGCAAACTCCCTGCTTGAATGCACGACAGGTTTTCACTGTTATCCAGATGAGAAACTAGCAATTGACTCAGGTCCTGCCGTGCTGAGATGCCAGAAGTTTGCTGGCAAGTCAGCACTATTAGCAGAAAAATCCTCTGAGAGTTCTGCAGTAGTACAAGATTTAAAAGCTTGAATTTATGGACAAAGTTGTCCAATTGTAAATATGGACTTGCTGTGTTTACGGTACTTCTGTGTGTTTTACATCAAAGCACATAAGGCCCATTTCAGGCCACTAATCCTCGTTTATAAGGCAGTTTAATTCAAACCAACTTTATATTAGTAATATATGTTCCATGTGCTCAGCTGGACAGGATTTTGTTAGTATTGAGTTTGTCTGTAACCATATAGATAGAAATAACTGCATCACATACAAAAGTAACATTGTGCCACACTGGATCACGAACAGAATTCAATTAGGACTTGCATAAAATTCCTTACTACTTTTATTATCTTCTCATAGGTATTTTACACAGAAAATCTCTAATTATTCCAAAACCTGTTTTCATTTTTGTCGTCCTTCATTGCCTAAACTAGATGACCGTTTTCTCAGGAGCAAATATGAAAAGCAATATAAACCTTCCTTAAGAAATCAGAACATCACAAATCCCACTCTTCTTGGAGTGCAAATTTCATCTCCTCACTCGGTAATTAAGTATATAAATCAGGATTAATACATTAAAAAAAGTAATAACCTAAAATATTACTGAAAAAACACTTTTCCTGTTTTCCAGCTGTGAAGAGAAAGACCAAATTACACTATTCCAAATACTTGTGCTGCTTAATACATTGCTTGAAAATTAGTACTAGATAGTAGCTAATCAGGGGCTGGGGAACGTAAACAATTTTTTTTAAAATCCCAGACATGATTTTGAATTCTGTTTGGTGCATTCTTGAAAAGACTCAAAAGGGATTAATCCACCCACATATACTCCAAATTCCTGAAAAAAACTTGGAGGAAATTTACAATTATTTTCATAAAAATGGCTAACTCTGAAAAGCAACCTCACCTCAAGGATGCCAAACACATGAAAGGGTTATGTGCTTTAACCTTTGGTTGAAAGAAAGTCTGTCTGGAGCTTTAATCTCTAGCAGGAAAATAGGCTAAGAAGAAGCTTCCAGTATATTGAAAGTTGTTAATTAAGTGCAAGACAAAAGTTATCAAATCAGATCAAGTTACAAGAAGGTCTACTCAAAGATGTGCAGAGTGTCTGTAGATACAGCCCGACAAGGATATCTTAAGACATGAACTGTTATGACTCATAAAGGTAGTTATATCAGCTGAAAGAAACCATTACTCTGTGGGGTAGTTCAGCTTGGATAGAACATTACAGTGTTGTGGCAAACAGTGCTTCCAAAACCCCAAACTGCCTCACGGCAATCAAACCTGGGCATTTCTACACGGTACAATTTTATGCCGTAGAAATGTGTCTTAAAGGAACATGAGTCACGTAGCCTAGCAACAGCAAACACAAGAGAGGATACTTCTCTTTATCATGGAAGTTGTAGGAGGATTAATTAAAAAAAAAAACACTAAAAAAATACCCAACATGACCAACCCACATAAGACAAAAGAAGAGGACAGTCAAAAGAAAAAACTGGGAGCACATTGCCCGTGAAAAAGTGACAATTTTAACTGTATTTAGAAGATTGGAATGAGAATTAGAATAGCCTTTCAGTAAGAATGGAGGGGATCAGACAAAAATGTTAACCATTTTAGAAGACCACTCCAAATGAATAGCTTTAATGCTGACTGCATAACAGCTGACACCTTTACCAGGATAGGCCAAGCGGTGATGAGTTCACCAAATGATACGAATTGATGAAATTTAAATTCAAAAGCTGTTCCTACTGAATGAGATAAAGGATGCAGACAGGAAGGAGCAAAATATGAATACAGGAAGGAACTGAAACACATCACCCACAAATTGCTTCCAAAACGACCTGAAATGACACTTCACAGAATAAATTTTGCAGCTAATGTGAGAAGAGGTATACATCTTCCAAAGAGAAATGGTGTCCTTCACATCAGCTCCCTCACACCCATACCCAGCTTGAAAGCAGGGTGGCAGAAAAGGACCTGGGTGTCGTGATGAATAGCAGAATATGTCAACCTATTTTTTTTCAGTGAAGCTCATAACTTGTCATTTTTCAGATTCGACCATGAAACTTACATTACAAAAGTATAATTTCATAGCTTTGTGTAACAAGTATAAAATAAAAAAAACCAAAAAAACAAAAAAAAAACAAACCAGACAACCACAACAAAACACACAAGGCATCAAGAAAAGCCACCCAAAACAGTATAAGATATTTGATACATCACTAAATGTTGAACTTCATACCGGTAAAAAATTTCATCTGCTGTAGTTGTGAGTGCATTTTCAGGGAATTCACTAACTTTACTGGAAGTTCATGGTATTTACTACACCACAGAATACAGCCAAACTGAATTTCACCACTGAAATTTCTCATCTTTATTCACCATTTCTCATTGGTTTACTAAGTTAACTGATAAATGTTTATGACAATTTTCACTTGAACAGAGTCCATCAATAATTTAAGAAGAAATAAAGTATTGCTGGTAAAATGGATTCATTTCTCAGAGACTTTTCCCTTCATCTCCTCCATGTCAAAGCTGGCACACCACAAAGTGACAGATGAATTTTGTGAGGATTGATTCATGCCAGTCTCTGAAGAGTAATTAAGTTCAATAAAGGCCTGTCACTATCATTTGGTATCAGTTGTCACTTTATATCATGTATAAAAGGTACAGATGCACACAGAGATGGACAAAAACCACAAGGACAGAGAGTCCAATTCAGCTAGAATGGTGAGGTGGTAAATATTAAACACTTAGTAGGTCTGAAGTCACTGCCTCACCTTAAAACAGTTGTGAGCCACCCCTAAAGGCCAGTCCTCAGCCAGTAGCCAAAGGCACAAATACTCCCAAAACAAAAGGTTAAAACTCATTACTTTCCTCTCTTGAAAGGACATACATTCCATGCTCACCCATCTACAGATCCAGACCTTATAGAACTTATTAAGGCATTGGAAGAGGATAAGAAAAACAAAACACATTAAAGGAATAACTGTGCTTTTTCCCTCGAGCGAGAGCACGGTTTCATGCTTAACATGGGCACTCACATTACAAGAGCCATAAGCCCAAATTCACGCTCCAAGCTTTCGGCTAGTTATCCCATCTCCTGGATCAAGTGTTTCAGATAAGAAGCCTGCAGACAAAAAGAACCCACAGCAACAATCCTTTCAAAACTGTATTGAACACAAGAAGATCCTTCTATTCTGCCAGCAAGCCAGAGATTCTATGCAGTTAGAAAGCCCATAAACACTCACATCAAGAAGAAGCAGTGCTGCAAGCCACTGGTAGCAGAACTCCACATGCTTTAATCTCAGCACGAACACCAAGTAAAGAGAGATGAAACTCAACCTTCAGCATTTGCTTTATGGCACTTGCCCATTAACCAATCCCAGCGAGATGGAGTCAGAGACTTTCCTGGAGAAGACTGCCTGTGGAAGTGCTCCACCCTTCCCCTGAGTTTTAATTCACACTCTCTGATTAACACAGCTGTACCAGGAGCTGAGGACTACATGGCCTAGTGGGGAGCATCTGCCCTTTCAAGGTTAAATGAGTTAAAGTTAATTGAACATAAGAAACTCAAACTGCAAGTGGGAAGGCTCATGCAGGGTTGTTAAGAAAATAGGGGACATGCTAAGTTTAAAAAAAAAAAAAAAAGGCTTTTCATGTGGAAACATAGTAGGGCCTCTAGGATACATAGACCTGAACAGTTAACAAAATAGTAGGTGCCCAAGGATGAAGTTAGGCGGATTTTTGTTACTTTTGAGGTTTCAGAGTAGGAAAGGTGGGTGCTTATAAAGAGTAGCTGATAGCTAAGGGACCTTGCAGGTGATCCTGCAAAGATGCAGCAGGTGATCCGAGAGAAAAAAATGAGAGTAGGTTTCAGCTTTTGGAGAAAGGAGTGATGGCTGTGTGAGATACAGTGGAATTTGGGTGATGCGTTTTTTCATGGGCTGCTAGATGGCTCGCTCATACTGGTTGTCATGACAGACAGAAGCTAAGTACTCTTAAAATCCTGCTGTTAAGTGCCTAATTCCCTTATGTCTTTTTTTTTCTTTCCTGCCTCAGAACAGATCTTCTGGCCAAGTTGTGATTGGGCCCAGATGAACAATCTGAATTGGAATTACTTTATTATGTATGATATTCATCTCATAATGAACCATTACTCACCATTTTATATTCTCATATTCCTATCAATGATCTAGAAAAGGAAGGTTTATCTACATCCTGTCCATTTCATTTAGGATGTAGTTCTCAAGCTTTCATTTGCAGATCACTGGAGGCACGGAGAGTAGTTCTTTGTTTTTTTAAGGAAATCATTGCTCTCTATATAGTGAGGTTTTTTAGGAGTCATACTTCATAATGACTTTTAGAAGTTTTTAGGTGATTTCATGAACAATTCATCTGAAATCCCTGTACAGTTTCTTTTTTCTTGTGCTTGGAACAGCAGCTCCACATCTGTTGCTGGTAGCTTTGGAGTGAATATTCAGCTTTGGCCACAACTTACGAAACAGCAGCAAATAAAATAACAGAGGCCAAAGTGAAATGAAAAAGAGAGGTTTGGTCTGTGATATTTTAAGCCAATGGGGGAGATTTAATATTAGTAAATGCAAAACCTAGTGGCCAAGAAAATGGAAGTATACATATAGAAAGAGGCAAGAATCATAATCAATATAAGTTAAAAGACAGCAAGGGAATATTCTCTTTCTTTTTTTTTTTCTTATGTTTTATGGCAGAATTTTTCAAAAATTGTTGATTCTTTCAAAAATTCTTCTGACAAAACCTGCAGGGGGGAATATCTAGATAAAGTCTTGATGTCTTCATTAAGGCATTATCTAGTCTAAGAACATTCTCATTATCATGATCATCATTAGTGTGTTTTATAGCATGTTCATTTCTTTTTCCTCCTTCTGAAATGTTAATCCAAGATTAAATTTACTGTAAATCAATCAAAAAACATTTTCTTCATTTTAACTTTAATCACAAAGTGTTGCAATGTGTAATAAATGAAATACAAAAATACTGAGTCATTGTCAGTTCTTTTAATAATAATGTGAAAAACCTTGAAGTTTATAGCACCACTAATTTGAGCATAACATACAGTTACTTTTAATTTTTTAACTTATATCTTTTATAAAAAAATATAACTTCTTTAAAGCTTATTTCCAACTCACCAACTTAATAATATATTTGAAAACTTAAAAACTTAAAACTTGTATATTCGAAAGTTTGTTCCTGACCACAAAAAATGTGCTAAAAGTCCACTGAATTAAAATGAGCAGGCTAGTTCATGGGCAGCTTCCCTTAAGGAAAAAAGTCATGTAAAAATCAACTTATAACCAATTTAATTTCAGTTACTCTTCTGTTTTGCATCGTTAGAAATATTTCACAAAATATTTTAGTCTTATTCTTACACTTGAAAAAAAACTTCTACATAACGCAGGCCCGAATTTTCTGGTATCTAAGCATCATAAACACTCCTCAAAATCCGATGGAAATGCTGGGCTGTCATGCATATAAACATTTAGCTGGAATGTGCACAGAGAAGATTGGAATCCAGCTTCAATAATATTGTCCCAGTTTTGGAAAGTGAAAGTGAAATTGTGCTTTACATTAATTTCACGACAATAGTGTTGAGCTTATGGCCTCAGACGGAGAGAGCAGATTCAGAGTGACAGTAAATTTTAACTGGCTTTGAAAGTGTGATGACACGACCTTGTCTGGCTGGCAGGTGCCCACCCAGCCACTCTCTCACTCCCACTGCTCAACAGCACAGGAGGGGNGCAGATTCAGAGTGACAGTAAATTTTAACTGGCTTTGAAAGTGTGATGACACGACCTTGTCTGGCTGGCAGGTGCCCAGCCACTCTCTCACTCCCATTGCTCAACAGCACAGGAGGGAAAAATATGGAAAAGCTCATAGGTCAAGACGAAAACAGGGAGAGTGCTTTTGAGTTACCACCATGGGCAAAACAGGCTTCATTTGGGGGAAATTAATTTAATGCATCACTTACGGGATTACAAATGGAGTAGGATTGAGAGAAGTAAACACAAAACCATGTCACTTTACCGTTACCCCTTCCTCCTTCCTCGGCTCAGCTTCATTCCTTTGTGGAATCTTCTGCCTCCTCCTCCTCTCCCTGAGCAGCGCAGGGAGATGGGACAGGGGAGTTGTGATTAGCTCATAATGCTGACTCTGCTGCTCCTTTTTCCTCACAAAGTTCTATTCCTTCACGAACCGCTCCAACATGAGTCCTTCCCGCAGGCTGCAGCTCTTCACAAACTGCTCCAGCATGGATCTACTCCAAGGGGTAAAGTCAATCAGGCACAACCTTCAGCATGGTTCCCTCACAGGCTGCAGTTTCTGCCAGAAAGCCAGCATCTGTGTGAATTCCTCATTTGCCAGGATCTTGCTCCCGCATGGGCTCCTCCACGGGTTGCAGCTTTCTCCAGGGAATATCTGCCTGCTCCAGCATGGGTTCCACTGCGGGTTCATATCCACTCTGCCATGGTCCTCTCCAGTGGCTGCAGGGAATAACTCCTCTGGCATGAGGTGTTCGAAGGCTGCAGGAGAATTCCAGCTCAGACATCTGCAGCACCTCCTGGCCCTGCTCATCCTCTCAGCACAGAGCTCACAGAGCTGTTTCTCACACTTTCCCCTCAGTTCTCACTGAAGGGCAGCGCTTTGTCCTTCCTCACCGTCTCTCCCTGAGTCACACTGTTGTGACTGCAGGACTCAGCTGTGCCCCGGAGTGGCTCAGGAACTATGTGTGTCTGGGACACAGAGAGCATTCCACTCTGCAGTTCTTGAATACACAACACTCTGAGGCTTGACTTTCAGGCTTTTGATAAAATAGTTGGATGTCATCAAATTATACAGTGTTCTGGTAGTATGAAAAATTATAAAAGAATTTTGCCACTATATTTTTATCATATGGGTTTTTGTCCATGCTCATGTCAGCATAAAAGTACTTCCTTTGTGCTACACTTTAGCTCCAAATTACCGTCCAGCTTCAGGCAAGAAATTGGAAATCAATTCTTAAAACATTATATTGATGACAAATAAATGATAGGCAATTCACAACAAGAAAACTGAAAACTTTCGGACAGAAAATCAACATAAATGTTTGGGTACATACCAGTGGAAAATAAGCTACATTCTAGGCTTCCTGAATTACATGCAAATTCTTGTTTCAGAGTACAGAATAATCTGTGCAGGGAATATTTATTCAATACCTACTATGTGGATCGGATTGTATAAAAATGTGTGATAACCTCGATACAGATACCTGATAAGTAGATAGCACAAAATATAGATCTGAGAAAATCCTGTGTGAATGTTTGTTATCTCCTATGGCTTGGATCTGCTAATATGCTGAAATACAAACTGTGTTGGAAGACAATAAGCAAACAAAGAATTGTTTGTTGAACATGCTGATAGCATGAGGAACAGATCAGTTATAAATACTAAAAAGCATCATACATAGGATATGCACAAAGCTCCCAAAAGGTAAAGATGGAAGGAAAATAGTTTTCCTGTTGTGTCTGTATTAAAATTTTCTATTCCATGGGTTTTTATTTTTTCGTTGTGTCGGAAAGAGAATGGGAAATATCTCCATTTATGATCTGCTGAAAATACCAGAATAAATGCTGCCCCTAGATTTTGCTCATTACCAGATATCCAGGCTGCAGAGGACAAGCTAATGTACAAAAGAACATAGCTGGCTGGACCTTGAGAACTGAGAACTTTATCTAGAGACAGAATTGTAGCTCCCCAAAGTTCATATCTGACGGTCCAAGCAATGAAAGTACTGAGTGTTTGGTAAATTAAAATATGGAAAGGGAATTATGTACCACAAATTATGCACCTGAAAATTTTCATAGCTATAATTCATTTTTCCTTATCTGAAAAAGAAGTTTTGAAATAAAAAAATAAGAAAAAAAATTAGTGTTTCCGTCTGTAAAAACTAATGGAGACAAAAATCTTAGTAATAAATACGAAGTTTGACTTGCTCTGTATAAGCCCTTTCTTTCCTCAGTAATGGAACAACACTTCAAAGGAAAGGTTTCCACAGCCAATTGGCTAATTTGAATGATCTGAAAAGTTCATATAATGCAGTTTGCATTTCTTCATACCTCAGTGTCTCATCATTTGTCGGTGAACACAATGAGAAGAGCGCAGAAGACAGCCAGAGCAGCAGACCTGACGATGTGCTCTGGCAGAGAAATGGAGTGGTACAATTAAGTGGGATCCAGAGGCTGTTAGTAGAGGCAGGAAGGCAAATTAGTAGTGCAAAAAGATGATCTATTATTCCTTAGTGAGCAGTGCTGCAATTATTTTCTCTCTCTGTATGTCAGGTCTTCCTTCCCGCCCCCCCTGGATTTTTTAATTTTGCCATAGCATTAACTGAGTGAAAGCTCCGTCAGTGTAGCACCTGAGATGGCTGGTGAACTTCTGTTTCATAGGCAGAAAATCGCTTGCACTCACTGTGTGTTACCTGTGGAGACTTTGGGATGTTTAGAATCAGAGGGCCTCGTTAGCAGAGTAGCAGGAGGTGCTGCCCCACCAGGTCACTGCAGTCAGAGCAATTCTACAGGTCACTCAAAGTTTGCATGTATTTCTCTTTTCCTATGCAGAAAAAGCTTGTGGGCAGAAAAAATACAAGAAATCTTGCTGTTCCATTAGCCCTACAGTTTAGAAATTGGGTGGAAATGAAAGGTGTAATCGTTGGTAGGTGATCCTTTTTATTTTGCTAAAAAGTTCAGTACTTTATGACTTTTCCTGTGACAATGCCAATCACTTGGGAAATTCTTGTTTCTTAAACAACTGCATGTTTCAATAAAAATAGTACATTTTAGAGGGTAGCAGGGAAAAATAAAGACAGGAAGAAAAATTTTAACTATCTTTAGATAGAAAATGCAAGTCACTGCAAGAAGGCAAAATTGATGGATTCCACTTAACTTGAGATAGCTGAGTGAGCCTGCTGCATGACAGCCATTAGTGAGTCTGGGCTGAAAATTCTTAGCTGGAGAAAACCATCTGGTAAGCACCATACAAACAAAACTGAATGCCTTGGAGCACTTGGAGCATGCAGGCAGTAGCAAGCAAGAGGCAAAACTGGAGTTTGGGAAATAGGTCGCATTTCAAGCCGAATTACTCAGACTGAGTGATTCATTTCTATACACACTTCAGCCTTGTAGAAACACCAGCACAGCCTTTCCTCAGGAATTTCTGTATAAAGAAAATTTAAGAAAGGTAAACCCTGTGTCCTGTAATCATACTGAGAAATACAGTTCTCTGTGAATAACTTAGGGAATAAGACAGTGGGAATCAGAGCAGTGAACCTGACCTTGAGACAGTCCTGAAACTGAATACATCTCCTAAAACTATCAGAAGGAAAATCAAAATATCAGATATGTTTATCAAACATTTTTGATCAGAGAAGTGTTTTACTATGAGATAAGTTCTATAATCTTCAATGGGTTACTTATGATGATGATCATGATAATGATAAAAAATATGGTTAATTTGGATTATTTTTTCACTGATATATTGAAGGGAGGTGGTAAGATCCCACTATCAAGCTGCATAACTATATGGGTATTATCTATTTGCAGTATCTTTGTATTTCTTAAGAGATTGTCACATGTGGAGCTTCACAGTTCAAAGGACTGAAAGCATAAATCCTTGAAAATTGGGAAAAAAAAAGGGAAAAAATTCTTATTGTTAGATTACTTGTTTTGTTTGCTTTGGGGTTTTTGGCTGGCTTTTTTTTTTTTTTTTTTTTTTTGTAGTAGGAAGACCTTTCCACGAAATGGAGGTAATACTTTCAAAATCATGCTAGTGCCCAGGCTAAAGCTGAGAAACAAAAGTCTTTCTGAAAGGATTTACACATAAAATAAATGGTTCTATATCTGTTAAGTTATCAGGTTTCTAAATTCATAATTTTACCTAACAAATAGTCAGTTATATAATGCTTTAAATGTTCTTTCATAAGTGACATCATACATATCTAATGTGAAGCAAAACATATTACATGACTTTTTTTCTTTTTTATGTGTGGATGAACTGCCTTTCATAATATTGCAAAAAGAGTTCTACTCAAAATCTTCTTTGGACAAAAGAAAGATACCACCTACATGACAATAATGATTTACTGTTATTCCAATTAACATTTTAACAGTCTAACAGTCCAAAAATTAATTAATATTTTTAAAAACCCTCTTCGGTAATAAAACTAGCATACAAATCTTCCTCATATTGACCTTTTTTTTCTGGTGCTAAACTCTCTGTCCTTTGGAAAAGCTTCAGACTTGCTCAATGACATTGGAAAAAGGAGGGATGTAGAAGAGTTTACCAGCAGCACCCCGAGGTCCTTACTGTCAGGAATATCATGTCCATATGCGCAGTTTCTCCAAAAGCAAAGGAGAAGACATATTAGACCTACTTATTTCAACACAGAAAACATGGAATCATTTAGGCCTTTAAAAGAGAATAACTTAGTAAGAAAATTTTGTAATCCTTGTTCAGCTAAAGTATATTTACTGGGTTTTGGTTTTGATGTCACAGTAAAGTGAAGACACACTGGGGCAAGCGGCACACTTTCCTACTGTTCCAGCCAATGTTCATTAAAATTTACTGTCCAGCAGACTATGATTTGCAAATTTCTCTATGCTATTTACTCCATCTTCCAGATCAGGACAGAATGCATTGAATAAAATAAATTTTAATGCATATAGTCTGAGTATCCATCTACACTTCACTCTAGGTTAAAGCTCACTTTATTCATTGTCTTTCATCTAGTTTTTCTTCCATATAGTAGCAATCATATTCAAGTGAATGTGGATCCCTTTCGTAAGATTTTCAAAGGCAGGATCGTACTTTACTAAAATGCAAATATACCTGCTGCACATCCTTCATCCACTAATTTTGTAAGTCTATCAAAAAAGCAATCAAATTTGAGTGGCATGACATGTTTTTTTCTTTCCTTTTTGTTTATACTCATACTGATTTTAAAAAATTAATGGTTTTCATTACAGCACCGAGATAATTCAATGCAATGAAATGAGTACCCTATAATAGTCAAATACAGAATAAATACAAAATGTAAGAATTGGAACTTCATTTTAAAGTTGTGGGTAGCATTCAAATATTTCATTGTACTCTACATATTTTAGGAAAGCAAATGAAATAATGCCGTGTATGAAGATATTTTCAAATAAAGAAGAAATGAGCTGGTGGATGCATTCTATTCTCATGGTAGGGTTCATCTGTTCTCAAATTCTAAGCCTGTGGGTCAAACCTCTTTTGAACAAACATTGTTCTGACACTGCCACATGACACACTGGGGTCCTCAAGGCCAGGCTGGATGGGGCTCTGAGCAACCTGGTCTCGTGGAAGGTGGAAAGGTGTCCCTGCCCATGGCAGGGGGGTTGGAATCAGCTGGTTGCTAAGGACTTAGATTCATTGAATATTCTCAGTTGGACTCATCTGACCCAAACCCTTCCATGATTCTATGGCAAATGAAAGCAGGCAAAATGAATGTGATTTATGCATTTTCTAAGATTTTTAAATATTTCTTCTGTTGCTCTTGGCTGTTCGGCACCAAACAAAGATTTTAAAGTCAGGAGTGACAACAAAGCAGGCCACAAACTTTTTTCAAAAATCCTTTCTGAGGGTTAAGGGCTCTTCTCTCCAAGTAACGATGACACAAAGTTCAATAACTTACAGGTGAACCAAAGTGTGTCTTTTCAACACATATGTGATTTTAATTGTAAACCAACAGATTCATTGCTCCCTTGGTAAGTTGCTTCAGTGGAATTTATTTCAAACATCTGAACATTATCCCAAATTCAATTGTTTTCAAACTTAGCCTTCTCTGAACGAAGCAGAAACTACTGAAGTCTTTCAGTACAAGGTAAATATTCCAAACTTTATCTACAACTCGCCTGAGCATTTTCCTGTTACCAACAGTGTTTTTAACTCAATGAATTTCTCACCTGCCTCGTATGTTCCTGACCAGGTACTGAAGTCTGTGGAGGTGGTTAAAACAACTATAGGAATAGGTGATATCATTCTGTGAAACTTTGACTGCATGAACTTCTTCAGAGGGCTTCTAGTTGCTGTCACACATGCTGCAGCGTCCAAAACATGGATGGGAATGCTCTCAGGGCGTTTCTTATCCTTGTGAGAACTCATGTGAGACCTCATAGGCACCCCAAACTGCAAAGAGGTCTTTGGGTCTATCTTTTGATCGATTGAAGAAGAGCAGACTAGTTGGAAGACAGAACTGTGTAGGAGATGAAATGGAAAAAGAAGTATTAGTAATTTTCAGTTGTCATCCATAGCAATAAGATGAGCTGACAGTGCCAGGGCTGCAGCTGATCTCTCCTTTCATTGATGAGGAGCAACAGAGCTGCTTAAATGTCAGGCATAAACAAAGCATTAACACTGCCTCAGTATCTACTGCCTCAACTCCGCGGGCTCAGCTCGACATCTCTGCACCGGTTACACTCCATGACTGTCAACAGACAGGAAACGAGTGAAACAGCTGTTGCATACTCTGACTTTTCTGTAGTAATTTAATGTGTGGAAATCTCCATAATGGAGTTTGACTGCAATTTTCTACTTTGGATTAAATTTTGAGGTCTGTTGTGGTGAAGGTCCGTAGTGGATCAGGCTGTGAGGAAAGTGTAGACAGAACCATTGTTGCTCCCAGCTTGCAAAGGACATCCTGTGAAAGATTGAATACCGCAGTTTGATTTTTATTTATTTATTTTCCTTACAAGGAAAGTCACTTACCTGAATTGTTGAATAGTGCATCTAATATTTATTAAGAATGCACCAGAAGAAGGAAATCAGACTGGAAAAAAAAACAGAAAAGCTTAGCTGCAAAATCCAATGTAAGTTAGTTAATGACCTCAGGAGTCTCAAGTAAATCCCTTTTATTTGAAAATATCTAAATAAGGCTTCCACATATACATCTTGGTTTAGATTTAATTTTGTTTTTTAACAGATTGTAGAATAGGACAAGCTCCAAATTGAGATAAAGCACTCCTTCTTCTGGATTTTGGGTCGAAAATCTGTTCCAGCATGGAGGGAGGACAACTGTTCAGTTCCTGCAGCTAACCATAAACTCAAGCCTTAATCTAAGAGTTCTTCTGAGCGAAAACAAGAAGCTGGATTTATGTAGTGCAGAATGTTGGACAATTACACGACCTTGAGACCCCTTCTAACTTAAGTTATTGTATTATTAAAAAAGACATACTGCAGCATTTAACACTAGCTAGTCTAGGAAAGTGTATTCGTAGATGTAGACACTGAATATTATATAGTTATTTGCTTTACATTTTGAAATGCTGACAATTCAAATTACGACACAGAGAATGATTTTTACTTTAAAATAAATTCTGCATGTGGGACTCCAAATTTATACATATAGAAAACTGGGTTAATTCAAATATTGTATGTGAGGGATCAAATTTTCTTTTCCTATATAAAATAAACAAGGAAATCTTTGTTTATTATGGTCATATCAGACCACTGCAACAAAGAAAAAAACACCTTCAAAGGAACAGTGATGGTGTTTGCGTTTGCTTAGCCCATACCTTCCTCATAGGAGATTCCGGGTCTTATTTCTTCCTTTAAACCAAAGTAGAATGAGAGTTGAAGGCTCAGCTTTTAGCTGAAATCTGAAATTCAGCTTTAATTTTAAAGACTTTAGTCTTTAAGATTTGATGATAAATAGTCCTTTGCAATCTGTAAATAGTGACAGAAGCCAAAGAGAGAATATGAATTTGTGTGGGAGTCCCAGTGGCAAGTGGAACTCAGTTCTCTACATATAGTTAGGTAAAAAATAAAAAATAAAAAAAAAAAAGACATTGCATTATTCTGGACCACAAAGTAATAATGAAGAACATGAAACCCAAATAATCTTGTGTATACCTGGAGAGTTATTAATATGTTCAAATTTAACTCTCAGCTGGAAATTAATTAGCAATTCTGTTTTATCATTTGTATGGACAACAGTGTTCCCGTACACTCCATCCTCAAGCAAGTATTTTACACTTCTTATCAAATAAACAGGTTTATTTTTGAAGTACTGAGACATTATATCTTGAAACCTTTGAAAAATCCTTGCTATACTGAAGGCTGCTCAAGACAAGCACAGAACCCTTGAAAATCCAGCTGTAATTTTGGGTACTGAACCTTTGAAAAATCAATCAAATGTTCCCTTCAAAAAATATAGGTCTAAAAAGGCTATAAACTTAATAAAAAACAGCCAACCAAAAAACCAAAAGCAAACACCAAAATCCACATGAGAACCACCACCCTGTACCTTAAATATACATTCATTAGTTACTTCAAAAGTGAAAAGCTTCAGTGACTCCTTTCTCACATTAAAACCAGGAAATTATATACTGGAAGTAAAAAGGACATGTGGTAGAATATAATGGAGTAAAATAAATGCTAAAGCTATTCTAGTCACTAATTAACCTTGTCTCACTTGATAACAAGCTCAAGAACATTTCCTGCTTTCCTGTACACACACATATCAGAATTGCACTGCAGAGAGTTTGAACGAGTTTGGGCTAATTTTGCAAGCTCATTTAGTTCCAGACTTAAAGGTCTTTTCTTGCAAAATGGAAAGAAATAATGTCAAATTAGGGCTTCTATTTCCTTCCTAACAGGAATGTCATGTGCCTTGATGTACCACATGAATGCTGTAGGTTTGAACATTTCCTTCAGTACATATTTTTGCCTAGCAAACATCCAAAATAAAAAACCTTTTTCCGAAGCTGCCATTAGACTGCTTTTCTTCAAACACCTCAGAAAGAGAGGATAAAACATGTCTTAGTAGTCCTGCCAATCTCCCCCTAAATTTAAATATATATGACAGTAGAGAATAGACGTGCGTTGAACTAAAAATTATCCTACTACAATTAAAATTTAGCTGTCATAGATACACCAAAGAAACTGGAGGGTTTGAGGCATTGAAAAAAGTTGTGAAAAACCTTGCTTCAAATTCTATTCTTGAACTTCTCAGTAGCAAGTTATAATTTGCCAAAATTATTTTTAATTAAAGAAATTTACAAATTAATTCCTGTAATTATTACTAGCTCTTTAAATTGTTTAGAAGCTTTAATTATGAACATTTAATATTCAAAATTCAAGCTGAATTGTGATTAAATGTAGTCCTATTTCTGCTTCTCTGCTGGATGAAAATAACACTAGGAATTAATGTTTTCAGAGTATTAAAAATACATGTTTAACAGTTAAAAAGTGTCAAACTGTCTAATATTTACCTAAAGTTTCATTCCTTCTTGTTTAACACCTTCTTACAGATAAGAAATACCACTGGCAGAGAGAAAAACCTTAGAAATTTGGGAAAAAAATGAAAAGAGTTGCATAAAAAGTGCAGCTGAAGGTAAGAGATTTTAAGACTGAAAATCAAATAAATGGGGGTGTGCAAGCTTGTCCGTTTTATATATTTGTGCTTCTACAAATCTTTTCTTAAAACCCTTAGCTGCAGACACAAATTCGGTCAGGTGTTAGCTCCGTACTCTTTTCTCAACCTCGTTTCTTTCACTGTTATATAAGTGCTTTGAGGCCCTAAGCACTCTCATATTTTCGTAATTTTCATTATGTTTAACACAGATTTGTCCCAGGTTAGTGGCTCATGGATTACCTGCTTCTCCCTGATCATTTCCTGTGATGGAGTTTGTGCAGTGAGAAAGAGCCTTCTCGGTAATATCTCCTGAGGAGCAGTCGGAAAAGTCCATGATTTGTACCCACACACTCCTACCAAAAGACTTTAGAAAAGTTTACCAAGAGCCCAATTGGACTGCTCTCACCAGAAAAAAAAAAAAACAAAACACCAACCCAAACTAAAAACCTGTTGAAGCTTGTAATATTCTATAGGTAAATGAAAATCATTTAAAATCATTTATTTCCCTCTTTGTGTATGAATCGAGACAGTGCAATTCACTAAGGAATGTCCAATTACACAGGCACCTTTGCCCTCTTTGAGCGTATATTCAAGAAAAAGAAAGAGAGACAGGCAGAAAAAGGAAGACTTAATACTGTCTCATTCATGATA
The DNA here is from genome assembly GCA_013398015.1 of Oreocharis arfaki. Taxonomy (NCBI): domain Eukaryota; kingdom Metazoa; phylum Chordata; class Aves; order Passeriformes; family Paramythiidae; genus Oreocharis; species Oreocharis arfaki. Next base: position 296,793 of record VZRR01010716.1, on the reverse strand, counting down.
GTTTTCTGTATTTCATTTCCCAACTAATTAACCTTTTGCTGCAGAAAAGTTCTGTGTTAAGAAGCACAGCATAACCATCAAGCAACTCATCATTATTGAAAGACTATTTCTAATTTAAAATATTTCCACTCTTTAGAAAAAACACTAAGTTCCATAAAAATCTTTCTGTTCGCTCACCCCCTAAAAAAAATCATACAGGTATGCAGAATTTAAACTTAGAATTATTTTTCTTCAGTTTCTGGTTGTTAATGCCAAAAATGTTTGTCTCTCAGCAATACAGAAAGACAGCATTCTTTTTTTTTTTGTCACAAACTGTGAATAATATATGAAGGGAGTTTATTATGTTCAGACTTGTCATATGTGTTTAACCATGCATAACCTGCACTTTAAAGAAATAGTACTCAAAATGTACAGAAAACATACGTGCAAACACAGGGTGTCCCTTTCTATAGGCACCCACACACTTTGTTTATGTAAGAATGCGCATATATGTGTGTATATATATATATATTTTACAAGAATACATCCCTTCTTTGTGTATCAGAGCAAACAATACGTATAAGATATGTAGATATTCAGTGGTTTTTATTGACTGGACAAAAGGAATGAGGTGAAGTCCCTCATCTGTCTCAGCCACAGACTGCCCAGAAGTCTTTGCACATGGCCATCATCTCTATCTTAGCAGAATGCTTAGGCAGTTGACTCCAAATATATTCTAATTTAGAGAACACATAAGACAAGACACTCTCAGAACTTACCTCTCCTCAACATACTTCAAAAGCAGCCACTCATAAAAGAGAAATATCTCCTCGGTGAGATGCTTTACTGCTGCTTTAATTTACCTGACAATCTATTTTGATGACTTCCTTAGTGACAGATATTCAAAAACTCCTCAATATGAATGTACTTAATTTAAAATCAGTGAGCTAAAAACCTATAAAATGCATAATTTTAATAGTTTGAAAATCACAGTCACTATTATACAGGAAGTTGGTATAACCAGACATGATTATTAAAGGGATAGCACGTTATGGTTGAAAGATTCCAATAGGCCCATTATGCTGAAAACATTTCTGGAAATAGATCTTTTTTTTATTTTTTTTTCCCCTACATTTCTGCATTTTTAGAAATTATATTTCTTTCCCACATTTCAGATGTTACATCTAACAGACAAGTGTATTTATGTGCAAATTTCAAAATGATTGAAATTGCCACTTCACAGCCAAAGAACCCTATTAGTGGCAAGTACTCTTAACAGCTTGTTCCCAATATCTTCTTTGCTGTGCTCCCAGAGCCCAGCTCCTGGGTGCATCCCATTGTCCATTTCCCTGCTGTGAAGGGCACAACCCATGCCCCACCAGCTTGCATGTGAAGGAAGGCAACTTAGAGTAGCTGACACTGTTATTATGCAACGCATATATCATCATCTGTAGATACTTCCTCAACTCCTGCTAAAGTCACAACAAGGACTTTCTTGGCTTTGAGAGCTGAATAAGGTCTACAGTTGCCTTCAGGGTGTAAAGATATGCAGTTTTTTAAGGGGAGACAGGTTTAAATACAGTTCTCTAGAAAATCCCTTCCTTGTGTAAGGCCTGTCATGAGGTATTACGAGGCAGAGGTTTGGAGATCAGAGCAGGCACACAGAAGATGCAGCAGCATCGAGGCTGTTAGACACAGTGTGAAGCTGGATTGACCATTCTGTCCACGACAGATATGCCACAAGGAAAAAAGAAAGGCAGGAATTCTCTTGCCCTCTTTCCAGGGTACAGCGACATTGCAACAGCACCAATTGGTGGCAGATGATGCTGTTACAGTTCATCCTGTTCCTTGTCCTTAGCCATCTAAGAGATCACATGTTCAGTAGTAACTCCTTCATAATTCATTTTGTTTCATTCCACTCCCTAGGAATTCCCTGCAAATTCACTTTGTGATCCCATTGTTGTTTTTTTTTTACTTTATGGGCTACATTCAGCCTCCTGGAAGATACGAGCCCCGTAGTTTGAAGATAGGGTACATACATATTCTATCTTGCAAGCAGTGTAGCTCCCTCAGTGTCTAATGAAACCAGTAGGGACTTAAGCATCCTTCAGGATACAGCTCTGTCATTTCTTACTGAAGAAAATGAGATATAAGATGACTGTAAGCAAATAATTTATGTTATTCCTCTAGAAATCTCTGTAAGGATACTGAGGGAATATGCTGACCAGAGAATCTGAGTCTGCTACACTGGAACTCCGTAAATGAAAGATTTTGCACCAGTACAGTCAACTACCAGGTATTATTATCATGTTTTGTTTGTTTGTTTTTTTTTTAATAACTGATGCTTGCTATTTTTTTAAAAACTCATGCTTAATGAATGTTAATGAGGAGAACATGTTTCTTCTTCTATTAAAGGCCTCTGAGATCTAGTTTGAAAAGACATCAAAAGGGTAAGTTTTATTTTTAAAAAAATTAAAAATGAGAGATTAGCTTCTAAATTATTGTGTTCTACCTTCCTCTAATTGATTCTCTTATTCAGACTTGTTTGAAGTTTGACATCAGAGCCCCAGTGGAAACACAGCCATGGATTAAGTACCAGTTTGACCTATGTGCTACTGCACAAAATCTTCATTTATCTTGAAGTACATATATAAGGCCTAAAATTCTGACAGTAAAGGAAAAAAAATGTAGTGAGTGCCACAAGAATAATGAATTCATTAATGAAAAATTTTTAAATTATAAATTGAAGTGCATGAGTGTGTATAGACTGAGGTTTCTCTTGACACAAAGAATTTGCCTGCATAGATGTGGTCCATGTAGCTGGCTTTCTTGCTGCTCTTAGGAGGCAACATGCTCAACAGTGTCAAAGAATTACAAATTAACTTTCAAAATACAGTGGCCTTGCAAATATTATATTCAGTATTAATTGCAGACTTAACTTGCCTTTTGTTAGAATATTTTGTTGGTTTGTCAAGACAGTTTGGAATACATACCCAAAATGATATTTCTGAAAATATTAACCTTATACAGAAAAGTTGGGGTTTTTTCAACCTACAATAGAATAGGTTTTGTGTCTCACATAAGTTTAGACAGATGCTCACACAGCACCTAGCTGTTAATTAGTAAATGACTTAGAAACTTTTGAACAGCTCTTTTTAGGAAATTTATATACCAGGGCCCCTTGGACTAAAAAACAAAACCAAAAAACCAAACAGACAAAAGCAAAAGTCAACCAACAAACGACACCCACACAATTAATTGATTCTAAGCAAAGTATATAAAATGATTTGCTCTGTTATAGATTAAGTCTAAGCATGATCTAAAATGTACATTTCTGGATAATACATTTGTCTTCTGCCTTCCCTAAAGGATGGAGTGCCTCTCCCCTAGAAGGTGAATTTTTATATTATAAAAGGCAATGTGATCTTGTGGTTCAAGGTTCCCCAAGATTCCTCAGAGGGAACACAAGGTCTGATTCAGTTTTCTGCCACATTTAGGGAAGCACTGCAAAGAACTCAAAAATCATAAAAAGCAAATCTATTTTTCTTCCTGTATTCTTTTCTCCCTCAATTGATGTTCTACATCATCTGCTAGGAGACAAATGACTTAATGGGGGCTGAAGTCTCACCCAGTAAACACTGATGCTAATGAGAAAAAGAACCAATTACTTCCATGAACTGGACTGAACCTTTAGCTAAGAAAAGCACTTGAGCTGTTCCTTAAGGATGCTCAAAAGAACACATTGTCATAAGCACTGCTAACACAAGTACAACCAGATAGTAAAATGTCTTTATAATTAAACCAGAATTGAGGAAAAATTATGAAAACAGAAGAGATGAGGAAAAGCAAAGTGCAAGAAGGTCAGGAGTTAGTGCTTCAAAGTCAGTTTTCCACAGAAGTGCTAAATAACATTAATACAGAAGAGAAGAGGCAGATAAATGGAGAGCAGAAATCAAAAATAAATTCGATTTTTAAACAACCTTTAGAAAATAGTTGTTTTTCTCCCCTACATCTTCTGGGATTGTTTGCCTCTTCCAAATTCTATGGTAACTTAGAGCTCTGTATAAGCATTAATGTTTAGGAAGATTATAGCTCTCTCTCTCTCAGAGACTTGGTTATATAATTATATAAACTGCAAATATGCAGTGTTCCTTATACTGTGTATTTGTGGAATTAAAATATCAGTCTATGTTCAGTTCAGGCTTTCAGTGTAAGGATCTAGAGACAAAATTCACCCTGCGCTGCATTTATATTCGAAGATAGCTCATGGAAACAGTCAGATTTGGCAGTGCCTAGCAAATGCCTGTATCTGTTTCTCCTGCTGCCATCTTGATGCATTTCCTTGGGAATTCCATGCCAGAGTGACAGCAAGGGCAAGGAGCGTGGGGACACAGAGAAAAGGGTGCAAAGAAAAGCTCCTGGAAAAACCTGCCAGCCCGTAACCCAGCTGCCAAACTAACTCCTCTACCATGCCCTTGGGGTTTTGATAGCTGATTAATGATAGTGGAAAATTCTAAGTAAACCTGACTAAATAAGACTTCATAGAAGTTACATACTTGGAAAGCATTCACAATTTGCGGAAGGTCAGACCCTTCTAATTATATCTTGTCTCCAAATGTTCCTCAAATCTTCTGTCAAAATGCTTGGAAATTTTTTTCTCCTTGCTTGTTTGTTCATCTGTTTAGGGTAGGTAATCATCTAAAAAGCATTTTTCATGTTGTGTATTTCAGGCAGCATCCTCCCAAGGAATTGCTTTGAGTCTTGGAAAGGTCATCTGTGGGAGTACAGAAATATAAATTAGTGAGAAAATTACTGGACTTTATATTTACTCCAATATTGACTTTTAACACATACTTTAAGGTTGAAAGAGTTTTGTGCATAGGTATGAACTAAAATCGAATGTTCCGATAGTTAATTCTAAACTCCAACTTGCATCTTACTGATCAGCACTCTAAATTAATTAATTGTAGATACAGAAATAGTTGTCCACGGGTCTACGTGCAAATCTACTCAGTATTTAACTGTGTCAGTTTTTAAGGTCAATATAGGTCTTATTTCATTGAAAAGATGAGTAAAAATAAATTAAATAATTAGAAATGCATTTAACTTTCAAGTCTAGATAGCATCCATCTTGCAATAGCTCCATCAAATAATTTAGAACCTGAAATAAAAAATAAATAAGGGACTTGGTAGAATAATAATGTGTTCAGATCTGGCCCATTATGTGTGATTATCCCATTGCTGCTCCATTTTCCAAACTGATGGAGTATTTTGACACTTTCCTTTACAAATAGGTAGCTTGAGTTAAAAGGTCCTATGCCCAACAGTTCTGAATTAAATCTGGTTTAAAAACAGTTTAGCAAACTTCCACTCCAACAGAGCCATGGAGAGATTGAATTGTATAGGTATATACTTAATTAGACTTTTCATCCATTAGGAATATGAAGAACATGTGTGTCAGGTAGCTGCAAATTCTCTAGTGACGCCAGCAAATAGTATAGGACAAAGTCATGTCAGCTTTTAATGAGAGAAACAGTCCTGTCAAGGCTCTTTTACCTCCAGGGAAACAGAATGCTAACATATCACCTATTCTTCTTTCAAATAGTTATCAAGTTTAAATTTCTTTTACCTCAATGAAATCACACTGAGTTCATTATAATCTAATTTCCTGATCCAGAACCACTCAACTTGCTCTTAAATTAATGCTGATACCATGCATATACTTAACCGTGTCTACATTTTTCTTTTATGGAAAAACCAAAGGATGATCTGACATTGCAAGCTGCATATCAAATGCAAATCCACTATGTCACATTGCTTTCTCACTACTATATTTTTTTGAACCACAAGATTTTCATAACTACATAAGTAGAATTTTGTTGTTGCTGGAGCACAGGGGTTCATGCTTTTCCCCCATATCCTTTCCTCCGCAGGAACTACGCTGTATATATCCCTAACCAGTTTTTTTTCACAGAGTTATCTAGGCTGAGCAAAACCTCAGCACCTAAATCTTTGATGAATGTATCACTAAATAGATTGAAAAGGAAATTATATGCTGATGTGGATTGCAAAGGCATATGGAATTCCTCAGAGAGGATTTTTTCTACATGGCAAACCTTAGTAAAAATATTGCAAGACATTAAATTTTTAGGAATGATTTTTCAAATATGGGCACTATGAAAACAGTTTCCTTTTTTGGTAGCATTCCCAGATATGCTTTTTCCTCAGTAAAAAACATCCCACCTTCAATCACTGCTGTGAATTTTTTGCCTCTATTTTTCTGTTGAACATATATCTGAAAAAAGACGCTGGATTCTGACCTGGTTTAAGCTAGAAGTTTTTAGAGCAATCCCACTAAAATCAGGGGAGATTTCGCCATATGTCTGGAAGTCAATCTGTTTCTTTCAAACCCTTCTTTAGGGGGTGATGGGAATGACCTTATTTCTGGTGAGGTTTTATTTTTTTTAGGAATACATATCACTTGGTTATGCCTGGTGTAATGAAAGACATCTGAAGTAGATGATATAATTTGATATTTAAAATATTTAAAATACTGCCATTGTTTATGGAGTAGCAAGGATATGTCTCTGCCTTAAAAATCATGGTAAAGTGCTTCATGTAAAACTTCATGCTGCTCTGTCCTAAACTGTCATCCCTAAGGGTGAGCAGGGTTTAAAGATGGCTCAGGTCGCTCCTCACTGTATTGCAGTCACTGCAGGTACAGCTCGTGACAGGTTCCCTGGTTTTGATTTTGCCACATACAGAGCTGCAGGAGCTGCTAAAATCTTCTGAAGATTTCCAGAAGGCTGTGTAGGATATCTCTCATGCATACCATCATGTGGGTGTTTACTGAGCATGACATAGCTTCAAACCATCAGTTCCTTTTATCCCCTACGCAGTGTGAAGGCGTTTGACAATGCCTTCCTCTTGCAAATGTGAGTAAAGAGAGGCTTCTCCAACTCTGTTCTCCAAGTCTTTAGCCACAGATTAATCACCCCAGTACAAAAACAACTACAATATTCTCATAAGTATACTTCTTTTTATCCTGCAACAAAGAAAAAAAAATTCCATCTACTCATATACATCCAATGATAAGATTCTACAAAAGGCAGTTGGTTTCAAGATCTGAGTCTGGTTTCATACTCATTTTATCCTGAAACAGTCAGAATGTTTGTTTTAAAAGACTTTTCCAAAATTAAATCCAAGACCAGCTAAAAACTTTGTCTTTCTTATATTATAAATAAATTCTTGCAAATAAAAATCCTGTCAGGTAAAGCAAGATTAGAACTCCATAACTTTATGTTGTCTTCGTCTCTTATCTTTTGGGATCAGTAGTCAGTTGAAGCACCCACATTACACCTGTAAAGCCATGGTGCTTGAGGATCTGATTGGGGTGACAACCTCCTTAGCACTATTTGCATACTCTTGCCCCTAAACCAAGAGCTTTTTTTCAGTCACAGACTTCCTGGAATCCTTCACACTAGCTTAAAATTTATATTAATTTGCACACTTTTTATTTCTGAATAGATGCTTATATATATATATATGTGTGTGTGTGTATGACTGGAAAGTGTTCTATGATGTTCCAGCCCTTAGAACAATTTTCTTACATATAAGTTATATCCTGCTGGAAAGCTGCTTGGAAATGCTTAGATTCATTGTATTATAAAAGTGCACAGTTTTGTTAGGATGCAAGGATTTCTGGCTGCATATTAATTTTGCTGTAAAGTGCACCGAGATGATAAGTTTCCAGCAACTCAGTCCAACTCAATTATCTGCATCCTTCCAGGTGGAGACATCAGGACTTTATGCCATTTTTGTCATTTTAGCTATTTTACAGCTCAAACTTTTACATGGAGCCAGAGCAACCTAAAATTTTAAATGTCAATTAAACTTCCCACCCCTCTGGCAACCAATATGGCAGCTGCTCTACTACATCAAGAAAAATTTGCCCTCTTGGAGACGAACTTTTGGAAAATGAACTAATCCTTATATACCAAGGATTGCTTTAAACCTGTACTGGAGCAACCTAAGTTTTGATCTGTGCACGTTTGGCCCAAGTCATGCAGCCCCATGTCACTTTCACCTTTGAAGACTACACAGATGGAGATGGAACTTCTTCCTCTGAAAAACACCTTTGTGCTCCAGCTGCATTTCCCTCAAGGCTGTCTCCAGGAGGCGAGAATAATCCGAGGAGCAGACTTTCCAGCTCAAAATGAAATAACTGGAGAATGAGACAGCTCCTTTTGTGAAGGCAACTCTCTTCAAGTCTTTCCTCTGATGTTGATGCGACCAGAGCTCTATGCCCTGGGATACGCTGACAGAAGCTGACATATGAAAGAGCGGAATCAATACCAAAATAAACCCTAATGGCCCAAATTTCAGTTTCACGCGCTACTTATTAAACAAAAAAATTCTCCAGGATGATAAGTTTTTAATCACTGCATTAAAAACATCCAGTAAAATCTAACTTATGATGTACATAATGACATATTTACAGGATTTTACACCGAGACATGCTAAAAAGTCCATGCATACATTATGTTTGGTAATTTAAAATATCCTTGTGCTATCTTAAGAGACAGTTTAAATTTTAGAAAAACAGTGACTCAGGTTATCCACCTCATAATTTGCACATCTTGAGTGCAAACTATACCTTTAGACAGCTTGTGATATGACAAATGCAACGTACATTTTCTTCCTTGAGGCTGCTCTAAAAGAAAATTTGAGTGGGATATTTTTAGAAATTTATTTCCCTGAAAGATCGGATAGTAATCTTTGTTCCACTCTTCCTTTTCTTTACATATACTGTTCTCTAGAAGTGAAATATACTTTAAAAACCACACAATATTTCAGTGTCAAATATAACCATTAACAGATATACTGAGAGAAAAATCCACTAGTTGCACAAGAATAATTTAAAAAATTCTAAAGTTTCCAGCAACTTTTACATCCAAGTCTCAAAATTACCCCTGCTTCCAAAGGTATGAAACCTGAGTTTTATTTCCAAATACACTCTCCAGTTTATCAACTAGATAATAATTTTATTTCTGGAAAATTGGTAATTGGAGAATGAAGATTGAGATTCAGGATCCACAATCAGTTTTCCAAGAAACCTGAGACATTGACACAAGAACATTTTTTATCCAATTTTGACCTCTTTTTATTCATATTTTCTTGAATTAATGTTGGTTTTATATATTATAGAAACCTTTGACTGGAGAAATGCACACGTACTATTCCTAGAAATTGGATATCTACGGTCACAAGGAAAAGAAAGCAGTTTTCATCTATGATAATTACCAGGTTTCATACAGATATTATTGTAATTTATGGAGTAATATCTAAGCAAGGTAATTAATTGATCAAAGATGTTTTCCTAGAAAGGCAAAATAATCAGTACACTTCAGCACCAAGGTGTTACATCTACAATACATTACAAATTATTGCTTCTGGGTCTCATTTGTCCCAAACTTCAGCGATACACATACATTAGGCCAAACTTACAATGTGCCTATAATAAACAAACCTTATTTGGGAGCAAAAATTCAAACCTGACTTTCAGCTGTTCCTCCTGTCAAAATTCATAGTCCCAGCTAGCATTTGTTATGCCACGATCTTTTACATTCATTCCTTTGACAAATAGTGAGGTTTCGGCGCAGCAACAGCCCAGCAAACCCCTCACTGCAGCTGTTCATGTCACACATGCAGGGTCACAGCATTTACACATCGGTGCCTTTAGGCAAGAATCTGAGTGCACTTATCAGCATTTCCTAAGGCACTTATGTTTGTAAGACAAAGTAGGAACTTGAAGAATCACTGTAAAGGGTGCTTCAAAGAGGTACAGGAAGCTTGATTGTCACTTTAGGAAATGATGAACCCTTTAGAATACACAGGTCATGTGAGAAATTCTTCAAGGCTAGCAAAAGTCTTTAAAAACCTGGTTATACTGCATTAATGCTAATCAATTAGTTCTCAACAAGCACGGTACAAAACCCAGCTCAGCTCTGGCAGGTGGCAAGGCGGTAGGAAAAGAGTTTTGCTGAAGGGCCCTTCTGGCATACAGGGTCAGGTAGAAAAAGCTTCAAAAAACTGTGGGAAAAGTAGTAGAGATGATGTGGGCACCTTAGGTGAGATAGCAAGCAGACAAACTGGCCAGAAATAAGTGTTAGAGAACTAGACTGTGCACAGGGGAACAGCAGCAGGGCAAAAAAAATCCTCACTGGTGGAAGGTTTCAATAAATTGGTAAGGTGGTAGATTTGGCAACTAACTTTCAGAAGGTTAGAAGTAAAGTAGTACTGACTCAAGGGAGAAATGCACGAATTGTGCTTGCAATACATAGAAAAGAAAATAATGATTAACTTGGAAAGATTTATTCTGGGGTGATCGGATACAGAGCAAAAAATACAAAGAACGTCTTCCAGGTTGCATGCAGAGTAAGACCAAAAAGGTGGCCCACTTAGTGGGTGAAAGACTGTGGATGTTGTCTCTCTGGACTTTAGTAAAGCCTTTGACACCATTTTCCACAGCATTCTCTGGAAAAATTGTCTTTTTATGACTTGGACACATGCACTGCTCACTGTCTAAAACACTCTCTAGATGGCCAGGCCAGAGTCATGGAAAATGAAGTTACATCCAGCTGGCCGCCAGACACAAGTGGGGTCAGTGGCTCAGTTTAGGGGTCAGTCGTGTTTAGAGCCTTTATTGATGATCCGGATGAGGGGAGTGAGCACACACTGGTCAGTTTGTAGATGGCAACAAGTTGGGTGGGAGTGCTCATCTGCTGGAGGGTGGGAAGGCTCTGCAGAGGGATCTGGACAGGCTGGGTTGATGGGCTGAGGCTAATTGTATGAGGGCCAACAAGGTGAAATGCTGGGTCCTGTTCTCGGGCACTACAACCCCATGCAGTGCTCCAGGCTGGGGCAGAGCGGCTGGAAACCTGCCCAGTGGAAAAGGACCAGGGGATGTTGGTGGACAGCAGCTGAACATGATCCAGAGTGTGCACAGGTGGCCAAGAAGGCCAATGGCATCCTGGCCTGGATCAGCAATGGCGTGGCCAGCAGGACCAGGGCAGTGATTGCCCCCTATACTCAGCACTGGTACAACACTCCAACACAGACACTGAGGGGCTGGAGGGAGTCCAGAGAAGGGCAATGGAGCTGGGGAAGGGTCTGGAGCACAGGTGGCTGAGGGAGCTGGAGTTTTAAGAAAAGGAGGCTCAGAGGAGGCCTTATTCCTCTCTACAACCGCCTAAAAGCAGGTTGCAAAAAGATGGGTGTCAGCCTTTTCTCCCACGTAATAAATGATGGGATGAAAGGAAATGGCCTCAAGTTGTGCCAGGGAAGGTTCAGATTCAATATTAGGAAGAATTTCTTAATGGAAAGGGTGGTCAAGCAAGGTTGTGCAGGCAAGTGGCTGGGTCACCAACCCTGGAGGTATTCAAAATACATGTAGAAGTGGTGCTTAGGGTCATGGTTTAGTGGTGGGCTTGGCAGTGGTAGGTCAATGGTTGGACTGCAGGATCTTAGAGGTCTTTGCTAACCTAAACAATTCTGCGAATCTATGACAGGATCCTTAAAATGGCTTAAGAAGTCCTAAAGGAATAAGTTGGGATATTTTGGAAGTTGAAATATTTTATCCATTCAAGTCTTGGATAAATTAAATTTAAAAAAAACTATAGAGTACAGAAAAAGATTATTGTAAGTCACCAGGAACATGAAGGGGTTATTTTTTTGGGCACTGTAAACAGTTGGTAAGAGAGAGAGCAAAAAACGTGCATAGAGAATGGGTGACATGCAGGAGACATAGTCATCTCAGTTCTGCAGTGAGGGAAACTAAAACCACATCATCTACTGGCAAAGTGCTTCAAATCTTGAAATATTTTTTGTTTCTATTAAATTTCCGTATGCATTTGTAAGCTATAACGATTTGTGTGAAAAGAGCAGAAACTGTGGTATGCACCCCTATCTAACAGAAGCCCAGGTAGGAGGGAGAAGGACTCTCCTCCTTTTTTCAGTGCTTGTCTGGGGTGCAAGTCTTCCAAAAAAAAGACATGGAAAAAACCCCATTAAATTACAGTACCTTTACTGCAACAATGACCCTGTAAGAATTTTTGAAGCAGAGTAGCTAGACTTAATACAGTTACAAATCTGGTTATATTAAGAAAAATATTACTCCTGTCCTGAAGTAGGAATGTCCACTTGGAAGGCATATTATTGAATAATCATTCCATGTAGACTGCTCCATAATCATACATAGATTAACAATCATAGTCTGTGCATGCAGTACCTAAGTGAGGGGATTGTCTTTCAGTCCTGGCAGTCAAGGGGTCAAAGCAGAAAAGAGCTAAAAAAAGATTAATTAGAAGATTATATATGAAAGTTACCAAAGTGCAAAAACATATAGCTGAAAATAAATGTATTCATTCAGATGCCAGGTGATTTTAAAGCTTCAGTAATCATTCCTTATATTAGAATCTCCCTCAAACTGGAGTACTGACTCACAGGATGATTTGAGTGTGTCAATATAACAATTGACATCCTAGCTAGCCTTTGTTTGAAATATAGGGGATTTGTGAGACACAAATTTGTCTTTGAAAGCAAAAGATTTAAAATTAATCACTTAAGCACATCATTTTTAGTTAGTGTTAATGATCCTTTCAATTTTGTAACGTTATACCTAATGTAAACATATATAACAAAACATTTAAAACTTCATTCTGAAGGGCAGAATTTTGGTATTCAGTAATAATAATAATAATATAACTGCAACAAATATACATTCTGAGATTTTCAATCATGTACCATGATATAAACATTCTCAGACTACTGTACTACTCCATTAAATGTGCACTGAAAGAAAAAATTGCACTTGGGTCAAAACAATATCAAGAGTAATAAAATTTGCCACTTCAGGCTACTGTCCAGTAACATTAAGAAATAAAATCACCAATTTATAGTGATTATCTATGCTCACATATTTTTAAATATCTTTTATATTCTCTGAGAAATCTAATGTTTTCTAGATAATATGCCACTTAAGCAATGAAATATTTAAGACAACAAATCCTTTTCTGCTCAGGACAGAAATTGTTGTCATTTAGAGAAGCTTCAAGTACTTGAAATCAAAAGCTTTTATCAAAAAGTGTGGGTTGGAATTTTGTGATTGTTCATTATTTGTGAATTTCACAATTATGTGTTTGGAGTTGGAAAACCACAGAAGGAGCTGATTTCTTTAGGTTGTCTTTATAATCAGCAAAAACTGTCTAAAACTGAATGAAGAACTTATGCTGATAAGACACCAGCTTGGTGTTTGGCAAAATTAACATTTATTTTCTGCTACAATTGTCTTTTGCATGCATGGAAAAATAGTTTGGGGCAGAATCCTGATTCCACCAGCATCAATGGCAAGCCTTCATGGACCTGCTGAAGTCGAAGCTCCATTGACATTCGCTGTTTGATTTTTGTGAGCAAAATTGGAACACGATGCCACATTCTGTTTCCTATTTAAATCATAGGAGCCTTAGTGCATGGACTGTCTTTTGGATACAATGCAAACTTAAGTATTTTAAATGTAATTTTTTACTTCTTTTTACCTTCTTGATTTGCATACTTTTCAAAACAGACATATGTATACAGTGTTTAGTTAATAAAGATATAGGCAGCGTATGCAACATTTATTTTCCACACACAGGTTTTGGTGTATCTGCTCCTCGATGCACGTCTGTTAGCAGTATCCAGCCACATGGATTCAGATCCTCATTTTAACTTTTAAAACCTACTGAAATGTGAAGGTGCAAACAAACCTGAGGGGATCTGCCTACAGACCAGGCCAGAAATGAGGTACCACAGCAGAGAGCTGACAGAGCACACCCAAACAATTACCCAAACTGTACAAATCTGTTCAGGTTACAGCTGCATGTCCCCTGAATCTGCTTCACTCTGTTTCCAAGCACATCTACCTACCTCTAAATTCTTTCTTGTATGCATGACTTTCACTATTACTATAAATGATAATAATCAATTCCATTAGCTTACTATAATATTCACATAGTTCATGAATCACATTTTTCCCCTTCTGTTTGACATTATTAAAAAATAACATGCATTTATTGCATTTTCCTGTGCAATGAAAAGGAACCTTTTCCTGACAGTTTAAACAGAGAATTAGATCCAGCGTTACTATGGAGTCTTTCTAAATGGTCCCTGTTATTTCATTCTAAATCCCTTACATAATCTTTACAATTAAATGTTTAATAATGATTATTTTATTTTTAAATAATTTTTTCCTCACCAAAATTAGGGACTAGTCTTTTGTTGTTTTTCCTCCTTTAAGTAAAGAGGAGGTAGGTGAGAACTGTGGGATTGATTTCTTCTTCAGGCCTGCAGAGATTATTTTATTATTTTGTTATGTTTACAGGTGTGAGGAATTGAAGCATAATGACCACAAAATCATTGTGTGGTCTTAATGCATGTCATCTGTCTAATGCCCTCAAGAAAAAGACATCCTATGCTATATATTTCAACCTGCTTCTCCAATGAGGTTGCTGTTTTGTTGTTCTAAATTTTGAAAAATCGCAGGAGGCATGTTCACAAAGCCCATTAACAAATAAGGTTTGTGCTCACACTTCCTGCACGCTGTTTTGAAAATTGATCCCTAAGGGCCTAATTAGCCATTATGCGCTTTTCCTACTGGAAAAGGAGAAGTAACTTTTATGCTTAAAATAGCTTAGCAACCTAAATCTTCCAGAAGATTTAATCTCTCTTAGTCAGTATCTCACCTCCAAATTAAGGGAATCCCACAGGGCTCCATCCCAGCATCCGGTGAAAGGACCACACAGAATTACCCCACTGGATATCAGTATTTGTCATCTGCATAAAAAGCAGGAAAATTGTCATGTCTTAATCCTGACAGATGCTAAGTTCTCTTAACTTATGTTGAAATTAGAGGTATAAAAGTGGAAGCTGGATCACTCAAAAGAATGAGCTGAAAGCGTAGCTGATTGTGTAGCACACTGAGATACAAGAAGATGCCAAGGCGAGTGAGTGCAGAAAAGTGTGCTAAGATTATAAGGACTTGGATGCTTCACTTTAAGACCTCCACGAACACAGCAATGGGCATCCTGATTATTTTTTTCTCTCAAGCATGCTACTAATCTGTCCACAGCATTTAGCAATCAAGTGGCATTCAGCAAACAAGTGCCCAGCTCTACATAAAACAAGTGACGGCCCTCACTGAAATGTTTACGTGTAGGGGGCTTCCTGTTAGAAAACTACTCAATATGCCTGGGACAGTATTTTTCCTGGTCTTCAACATCCTCTTACTCCCACTGGCTTGCACTTTTCCTTTGCCCCGTTGAACCATGAAGTGACCTGCACAAGAGCTTTCCACAAATGGCAACATTCTTGCCCTTCACAGATACCATTTACAATTTTGCAGGCAGAATCCTTCAATTTGGAATTGCTGTAAGTCAGCTATCTTCATAAAAGTAAATTTTACCACAGTATCTTGGAATCCAATTATTTGTCTGACAAGTGTTGGACTTTGGGATGTGTACTACCCACTCAGAAGAAAAATAAAATTAAAAACATGTCATTTAAAAAGTAAGAATATGATGAGTTCAGTGCTTAATTCTCATATTATACTTTTCAGAAAACAAATAAACAGAAAATTTTTGTTGTGCTACAGACTTCAGAGATATTCCTAGAGCATTTTAAAACTATTGTAGAATGAAAATAATTACAAACAAGTTGTTCAGTGAGGAAAAAAATTTAATTCTGAAAAAGTTCAAATTAAGTTTTCTGGCCTTAGATATGTTAAAAAATATCTGAAAAAAAAAAAAACCTGCCAAAATGTGTATATTTATTAGAAATTTTTTACTTTGAACAAATCATCATTTTCCATAAAGACTGTTTTGGGGAAATTTTTAATGAACACAATTGTACAAAGCACATCTAGTGTGATACTAAGAAATATGAACATCTATCTTTATCTGAAGGCGAATGTTCCTAGAGGATGGATTCAAGAAAAACTATATAAAGCAGTGTAGCCTTTTCTATTTTCAAGGCTAAACCTTTGTTTTGAGCAAGAAGTTGACCAGCAGAATTTTAGGGAAAATAAATATATGAAAATAATTATTTTGAGTGGCTTTATTGGGAAGTCAGCAGTACGTGAAATGGTAGATGAATTATATGTTTCATAGTCTGGTTCTAGCTGAACAGAAGACGTGCCAAATACAGATTCTTAGTGACATCTAAAGACACTAAATGATTAATTACTGTTAATAGCAATTGTACTAGTTTGAAAGCAAACCAGTGAGAGACTCCAAGTCAGCATTATAATTTAATAGGAAAATTAAAATAAATGCAATAGTACAGAAACACTGACAGAGTCAGGATACAACCTGACACCCTGTTGGTCAGGGTGGTGGTAGCAGCCCGATTGAATGGTGGCTGCAATCCTGTTAAAGTGATAGATGTGGTCCTGTTGAAGCAGTGATCCTGGAGAAGGGTCTGGTGTTCCTCACAAGGTCCAGTGGTGGTTCTGTAGCTCTTCTCTGCTGGGAATCAATTAGGTAAGGGCTGCCTGTGGTGTTCCAAACCTCAGATTATATCCAGCTAGGAATGCTTTGTTCCTCCCCCTGGGTGGAGCATCTCACAACGGGAGGATGTAATTTTATGAGTCACGCAGTGAGACTTGGTGGCCCTTTAATAGAAGATATTCCCCCCCTCCCCCAGAGGGGGTTATCAGGGATGTCATGGAAGAGATAAAGAACACTGCCCCACCTGGTTTTAACTGATGGTGATAGAATACATACTTTTGGTTGTATCTTACATTGTAACCTAAAACAGCAGCGTAAATGTTCAAAGAATAAATGACTGGGGATTTTTTATTTCCATAATCACACTGAAAAACTCTTAGAGTAGCACTGAAGTAGCATAACCATGTCACTACAAAATGCAAATGAGCTATATGTGATCACCCAAATATGACTATCTCACCCTCAGCATTTCACCACAATTTATTTTTTTGATTGAATCATGTTAAAATAAAGAACAGCCAATCGGAGTGCAAGTATTTTTGAGTAAGGTTAAAAGATTATGACAAAACAGAATTGAAGCATAATCCATTACCAATTTATTTCCATTGTTGACTCATCCATAATAGATATAAATCTGGTATTTTTCAATAATGGTTGCAAAAAGTACTCTCTGTTCATTTGTAAAACATGTTGGGAAAAATATCAGCAATAAAGACATTTTCTCTTGGTTTCCTGATAATTAATGTTTCTTCTACATATCACCCAAGCTAAATTTATCCCTTGATATTTCCACCAATTTCAACAGAATTCAGGCACGTAGAACTTCAGTACTTTTCTTTTTTTAAATAAGGAATTTTGTTCTAATGCCAATGCTGTATGATATTATTGCTGCGAGAACAAGCAAAGCAGAGGGAGAGATACCATCACCATAGAGTGGAATCACATGTCCTATAAGCACTAGAGGAGTAAAGGGCAATCTGGTTTTCCTAATAGAAATGCATATCACATAAAATATACAGAACAGTGTTTTACTAGATCTTACACAGCTTTCCATTTAATTTCAGACTAACTTCACATTTTATATTCTATAACTAGCAAGGGTTTTAAATAACTTGCACTTATTTTGTGTTTTGCAATTATAATAAGGTTGAGTAATTATACAGAGAGAATTTTTGCCATTTATTTCTAATTTGAAACTTTCCCAAAAGCATGGAATCCAAATAAAGTATTTGCAATTCTAAAAGAAGGGGAAATAGCTATTTATAAATAGGAAAAATTATCAAAATCTCTTATGAACCTGCCATCATTCTAAGAAATGTCACCATGCTGGCATAAAACAGTTAAAAACTGACTAAATGTCAGCAGTATTAAACAAAAAAAAAAAAAAATTAAAATATGTTAAATAAAAATAACATACATAGGAACGTGGAA
>VZRR01010716.1:250488-276497 GCA_013398015.1 Oreocharis arfaki | reverse complement strand
CTCTGAACACCTTGACCTACTCAGCAACTGTTTGTCCTCCCAAAAGTCAGGATGCAATATGAGCCATGGGAAGACCACACCGTTCTCTCACCCTTTTAGGGATGCAAGAAGTGTGCCAAGTGCTGCATTCCAGAGTTGTCATCCACGGTGAGACAAGGTCTTTAATACATGACGTCTGGCCTCCTGCCTCGCTCCCTATGCTCCCTGAATAGCAGATGCACCTCAATGCCACAAAGTGTGACTAAGTCACTGGATCAAGCAACACCCCCTCAGAAATGATGCAGTGGTTAGTACATGCCCTCCACAACTGAAGCTGAAGAAGCCTCCTGTGGAGCAGAGGGGAATATTATTTGTAGTTCTAGACCTGAGCATTAATCACAACAAGGTCAGACACATGAACAAACCCTATACATTTAAATGATCCAAAGCTATTAATCTGAGCTTGTAATACTATGTTTTCACCATGGCTATCCATGCTTTCCCTCTCACAGTTTGTCACACTTGTAGGCTTGTTTTATCTTTGAATACCAGTCCTCGCTAGCAGTAATAGGTTTTCTCCATATGATTGTACAGCATCTCCCACAAGGAATTTCTAATGCTGACTGGGCAGGTGGGTCACTACCTATAAATTTGGTTTGCATAGCACGAAAGGTTGAAGGAAATGAAAATAAAAGCAATAACTATTCTCAGTAAAGGTCATCTGAAAACTCATGCAAAGAATTCAAAGCAAAACTTTAAAAGAAATAAAATCAGATTTTGATAGAAACCTTTTTTTCTCACAAATATTCCCCCAACCAAGGTGAAAGAAGAAGGGGTTTTTTTTCTCACCAAATGTCCATTAAAATAGCAATCACTGACTGAAAACAAGCTCAGATGGAACTGTTTGAGTAGCTGCAGCCAACCTTCTTTGCATTTTACCATGTACAAACAAAGTGTGTACCTCATGCACTTCAGAGTGGTACAGAAACGGAAAATCAAACAATCTGGTTTGGAAATTTGGAAATGTAGAATCTCACAAACATGACCATCTATCAATATTGTACATTTTATTTGAATATGGTGAATAAAAAATGCACTAATACATCACTAGAATTAGATCTCAGTCTATAGGAAAAAGGTCATTTTTGATGCTGAAGGACTGAGTGATGGAGGGGATTAGTGAGCACTAAAAGCAACAAAAAACAGTTCATGTGACTATTCTGAACATCAGATAAGGTTAATAAATGGTCTTAGCATAGCCCTCATAGTGCAAGAACCCACACCATAAAACCATTAACATTAATTGATATTTTTACGGGTAGTCTCAGCTGAAAGGTCACACGACGGGAACACTTCCAGATCTGAAGCACATCACAGAGGCCTGAGGCTTATCCACGTTCTGCCTTTGCTGTGTACTGCCGGAGCTAGAGGTTTTATTCTCAAGGGCGGCTCATTTGGAACTTTCTGTGAGCACTAAAACTTAAAAATATTTGCTAGTCTCTTCTACCTATAAATCTAAAAATAGAAACTTGGAAAGAAAAAACCCATTAAAATTTACCGTTGGCTTCTACTTTTAAGGGAAAGTATAACCAACAGAGAGTGGGAGGAGGATGAGTAATCCTGACACCTATTCTATATTTCAGCTCTCTACATCCTTTATTGTTTGCCTAGCTGTTGCATAAATTCAGGAATTTACTATTTTCAAAAGTATATATCAACACGATATATATAGCACAGTACATACCAACTACTGAATTGTGTGAGCAACATAAACAAAAGGCCAGGTTCTTCTCTGGTGCCCATGAATGCAACCTGGCATGCTCTCAGAACTCTGAAACCCACTTAACATTAGACTTCGAGTCACAGAAGCATCAGTCCTTTATGACATTAGTTTAGGACAAGACTATTTTTGTTACTCTAAATATTTCCCCTAAAACAGGCAGCCTGGGAGCAGTGCCTGTAGGAACTGAATACAGATTTCAGCATCTCTCCTCCTGTCCTTGTGGGAGGCTGCAGCCCGCACACACACACGTGTTCTCTCCATGTGGGCAGCAGCCCCACCCATGGAGCAGCCTCCTTTCACACACCACCCCACCCTCCCACCTCATCCTCTCTCCGGAGCGCTGCTGTCCTGGAGAAGGGGTGGAGAGGGAGAGAACAGGCACAGCTCAGTCTGGCTGCTATGCTGGGCACAGGAAGAGAAGAGAAATGGCAGTATAAAGAATGTTCTTCTCTTTGGAGTGGAAGATGCTACGCTGAGTGGAAGACGAGGATAGCAGTGAGCTGAGCGCGTACTGCTCAGCCTAGCCCAATCTTCCCACCAACAGTGGTGGCAGCAGCAGCAACAAACCCAACCTGTGCCTGTGCAGCCACTCTTTATACACATATTGCACTCTTTTTGATGCATTTTACGGTTTCCCTCTGGGCCTACTGAGCATTATATCAATCTATGCACTCACACAAGTCAAGTTCTCCAGAAGGAGGACACAATTGCATTTGATCCTTCCTGCCCATCACAGTTTAACCCCAGCCATCAACTAAGCCCCATGGGGCCATTTGCTCAAACAAATTGCTCCTCACACCACCAGTTTGGAGGAGAATAGAAGGAGAAAAAGCAAACCTTTTGCATTGAGATAAGAGCTGTTTAAAAAATGAAACAAAATAGGACATAAAAACAATAATAGTAATGAAAGCGAATGAGAGATAACTCTTGAGAGAGAAGTGATGCTCAATACAACCTCTTCACCATCCACTAACTGATGCTACATCCCTGGGCAGCAATCCTTCCAGCCAACTCCACCCAATTTGTGTACTGGACATGATGTTTCCTGGTCTGGAATATCCCTTTGGCCAGTGCAGGTCAGCTGTCCTGGCCACACTCCCTCCCAGCTTTTTGTGCCCCTCTTTACAGGCAGAGCATGAGACACCGAACAGTCCTTGACTTAGGGCAAACACTGCTCCACAACAACCAAAACATCACTGTGTTATCAGTGTTATTCTCATACTGAATCCAAAACTCAGCACTGCACCAGCTACCAGGGAGAAAATTAACTCTATCCCAGCCAAAAACAGGACATTACTGTTGTTCTGGTTTTTCACTGCATGCTTTGTTCGCATTAGCAGTGAAAAACTTTTTCATAAGTTGTAAGATAAACAATGCTCATGTTTTTGTAATGAATCTTTTACAGGCTGTATTTTTAGAATTGTTTTGCTTTTTTTTTGCTTTTTTTTTCTTTTTCTTTTTCCATACACACGCTAAGGTCTCGGGCCAATGGGCAAAAAGCCCGGCCCTCGTTTATTCTCACACTTATATACATACGTACAGGCAATCAACAATTGGATGAAGAGGTTAAGCCTCTCCAAATTGATAGAATATAAATTCAGTCCATCACCTTCCTCCGCCTCCGGAGAAAGAATGCAAAACAATTCTGAAAATACAGTCTATGAAAGATTTGTTACAAAAACATGGGCATTGTTTATCTTACAACTTAAGAGAAAGTTTTTCACTGCTAACACGAACAAGGCATGCAGTGAAAAACCAAGGCAACACATTACCACTGAAGATTGCTCTGTCCTCCTCCCTAGGCAAGGACAGTACCTGGTTCTGGCACTTGCAGAAATGTTTATGAAAACACAGATTAAACATGAGGACCATTGAAGAAAAAGCTTCAGAGAGAACACGAACTAGGTACTAATTCTCATACCCTGTTTTTAAGGTTCTCCTGCATAAAGTAGACATCAGTCTGAAATGTGATAAGCAGTAGTATGACATGGATATTGAAAGGTGCTTTCTTGCAAAAAGAGAGCAGGTGGTAATTCATACTACATGAGGCTGTTTATTAGCTCTGAATTGTCATATGAATTGTTCATAAATGACCTTCAGATGCCATCATTAAAAAATTCAGAGGACAATGTTTGGAAAAGTGAGTAATCTTAGAAAGACAATTAGCATGTTCTGTATGTTATCTACTGATTATTATTTTCAAAACTTTGGATGCATTAAAATGTTAATTAATCTTAGCATAGCTTTAAATATAAACAAGCAATTTTCAGTACATTTCTGACTTCTAAAAAAAAAAAAAGAAAAAAAAAGTAGAACTGATGAATTTAAATCAGCATTTACACCAAGCAAGCAATTTCCTCTCCATCCATCGTCAATCTATTGACAACTTTCATTTTACTGTTTCTACTTTATGTTATGCTAGATTAGTTGCAGTGCATGACACAGCCATGAAATGTTTCTTCTACTGCCTAGAAAAGGAGAAGGGACATGGATTGCCGTTTAAATGACAGTGACACATTGACAGCACACAACACTCCAGCCTCACAATCAATCAAATACTGGCTTGGTCAGAGAGACCAAAATCCAGGTACCATATTTTTGGTCATATCATTTGAAATCATCTTTTCCCAAACTCCAAAAAATATTCCTTTAAGAAACAATGAGTTAGGATGGACCCAAAATAACAGCTCTTCAATCCTGGAAGAAGTAATAACAGAATGACTTGCTATAGCTTAAATACCCTAGCTTCTTTAATCCATATCATGAAGATTTTTTTCCTGCAGCCTTCAACAGACAGAGTCATGGAGTAAGCTATACAGTTTTTTGTGGGTTTAACCACTGAAAAATAAGGTTTTGACTTTAGGATTGGGGGTTTCTTTGGTGGTGTGGTGGTTTTTATAACCTTTTTTTTTTAATTGGGAAGCACATATAACAGCTTTGTAATAAAAGGCCTACAGTTTAATACACGTCAGCATCAGTTTTTGCCAGGGATATGAATATATCTGCATGTGAAACTGTTTCCTATAGATTGATTACAGCTTCATACTGCTTTGTTTTAGGATAATAGTCGTAACTGCTATAACTACAAGGACAAGAATTGTTTTATTAAAATAAATGTACTCTTCTATAAATGCCAGTGTCACACCAGCAAGGTCTGCATAAAGTACAAAACTGCTGACAAGAAGGGTTAAGCAACCAAAATATATCAATGCTAAGTCTCAACATAATTGTCTAAATGTCAGCTGAACCTTAGAGGACTGCCTTTCCAAATCTTAAAACTAAATATGATTAATAGAAAAAAGTTAAATATCAATCTCTAGACACAGAATAATGTTTTAAAAGGCTGGGTTTAGAGATAATTAACTAAGGATCCATTTGGGAAAGGTTATAACTCTCAAGTAGCACAGTCAACATTTTGAATGTTATTAATCCTAAGATTTTAAGCTATTTAAACATTTAGATCTCATTTAAATACCCTCTCTTATATGTGATTTGCCATATTAACAAGGTCATTCGACAACAATTTTGCACAATTGATGTAAATTACATTACAGATGAAACTCTGCTACCAAGTATGTGATTAAAGCCAAAAAGGAATGGGAAGAAAGACCCAAATACACTAAAATCCAGAGCTTGATAATATCAAGATATCCCTGAACTATGTAAGAGTGTCTTAGAGTCCTAAACAAGCATTAACAAATAGCTGACTATGATTTGTAACTTCATGTGCCAACATGCGTGCATAGGCACGAACATATATGTATATTCCCATAAAATAACGTTAAAAGTGTTATCAGCTTACACTGCAAATTATTTGAACACCACATGGGAGCAATTGAAATTTAGTCCTCATGCTTATGGTACTCTCTAGACATAAGATCATAAGCATGAAAAGCTAATGAATCCCCTAGCTCCTTATGCAATGCGCAGCTTGGATGGAAATCATTTATGAAAAGCTTCTCCGTATTTTATTCTTCTTCATTTTTTATGTGTGGTTCCAGCTATTATTAGTGGTACACTCCTAAACCACTGTTCTAAAAACAGAAACTTAATTCACACATTTCTACTATGTGACAGCTTCCCAAATACCAATTTATTTCCCCAACCTCTCACCCCTCTAAAATGATGGGGATGTATTCATTATTATATACATTTTAAAGAGGGTTTCTGCATCACAGGGAGTTTAAGGTCAAAAGCATCAATTGATTTTGCATGTGAAGTTTGTGAGGTGGTTAGAAACTGATTTTTCAGCATTCCTAATATTAGATAGCACTTTTTATGTTTGTTGATTGTTTGACTACAATTTTAGTTCTGATTTATAAACACTTTTCCTGGCCTCAGGCAGGACAGGGTTAATATTTGCAGTAATGAGGAGGCACAGCCAGGATCTGGAGGTTGTTCTATAGCACCTCACACCTTTGCCAGGGGTGTGGGGAAGGGAGTCTTTCCAGAGGAAGGTCACTCTTTCTGTTGGAGAAGCTGCAGTCGGGTAATAGGCTGCATGGTGAACATTTCGGCATGCGAATTGTTTGTTATTTGTGTTACTGTTCATGTTCATTTTCTTATCTCATTGCTGTTTCCAGCAAACTGTTCTTATCTCAACCCATGATCTCGGCTTTTTGTGTCTCCCGTTCCCTCACTCCATCAGCTGCAGTGAGAGGGGAGCGGCTCAAGGTTTTACTTGGAATACTTAATTGGAGAATACCATTCCTAAAATATGACAACACTTTTGCACATAAAGTGCTGGGGAAATTAAGAATCTTGTTTTCGAGTGAGAAAAGTTGGGTGAAAGTTATTTCATAGCATAAAATGACATTCCATATCATAGATAGCAATAAACTCTACTTTCCCGAAGAGATCCAGCTGCATTCATTGGCAGGCCTTCCTTCACTTCACTACAATCTCTTGCCTCATTCAAAATTCCCCGGTAACAATGCAACACAAGTCCCGGGATGCATAATGGCCTTCTCACCCTGATTAACCCACTGAACAATTTTACCCTGAGCACTGACTGGGATGGGATCCTGAGAAAAAAGATGCAACACTAAACCTGAAAAGACTGGAACTCACCAGGCCGCTCAAGTTGTGTAAAATGAACAAGCAGTGTAAAATAAAGTCATTTCAAAGAGGTTACCCATTTTATATGTTATAGCTGGCTATAAGAAACAGCATTCAAAGAGAATTAAAAAAAAGTCTGTGGAAGAGAAACAAACGTAGGGAAGCCTTACTTGTATTTTGGGGACTATCAAGAGAAATAGTTGAAGCTATCACACAGCTATATTGAGAGGACTGGAGAAAAAATTCCGAGGGAAATGAAATTAAAACGAGGGAATGGAAAATGGGGACTGGTGGCCTGTATCAGAGATTTCACTCTGAAAACTTTAATGCCCCTCACACCTCACAATCAAACCAAAGTGCTGAAAGATAGCATAGAAAAGATTCCACACAGCTGCACTTCTCCAAAAGAAAGATAGACCTCACCAGTGTGTCATAGCAAACCTAACAGGAATTGTGGTGTTTGAGTTATAACTCAAACTCTGGCATGCAAGAGTGCAACCTGAGAGTAAATGGTGATGAATGGTGGTCAAATAAAAATTAAATAAAATTGCAATGCAAAGTGGTGGGCATGTTCTTTAGAGGGAGAGAAAATCCTTCTATGATCTCTTCTCTTTGAAAATCGCAGCAAAACAGGTGTGGAGTAGCTGAACCATGAAACTTTCCCTTGATTAATCAACCAGTGAAACAGCTTTCTTACTTAGATACACACTGTATTCCTAAAACTGCTTGGTCAGAGCCTCCAATCAGACAATGAGCTTTATTCAAACAAACTGTAGAGTCCTCTTTTTTCTTTGGGTTTTTTTTTATTTTTTAAATTGGATTGAAGGGAGCTAGTGGAAGAAATCCTCTAAGACAGAATCAGAAGGTTCTTCTTTTTAGGTTCAGTTACTTTTCAGAGATATAGGTCAAATCTCTCCAATTCTTTTGTTCCTTTGGTTGCATGCCACACAAGCGTAAAGAACTATCAAGGTGAGATAGAAAGGTTGACATCCACCCAAATACAAAGCCAAGCTGCTTTTCAAGTAAATCATCAAAACATGATGTGTAATCCCCATTCTGTCACCTGAAAAAGGGTGAACCCCAGGCACTTCATGACATTAAATGCGCAAAAATCCACCACTTCATCTGATAAATTATCGAAGACAAAAATTCAGGCTTCTGTCTTAATTCTACCTGTATATACTCCAGGAGGCAAGAAAGCTAAGATATAAAAACTGGAAAAGTATCCAAGAGGAAAGTGGGCAGGGAAGAAAGTAAGATGATGCATTTAAATACCAATGCAGTATTTTTTTAATCATCCTAGAAGCTAGATCTAATCAAAGCATGAGGCTTCATGGAATATGATCCAGTATTGCTCTCACTCTGCTTTCACTTAAGTCTATGAAGTTAAAACTGTTGCTTTATTTATGGGCAGTGGTGGATCATTTCCTGCAGAGTGTAATCTTGGAACAGAAGGTAAAAAGAATTAATCACTCAAGAAGTCTTCACCTCTTATCACTACAACTGGGCATATAAAATCATTTAGGTGATATTAATAATAACATTCTGGCTTTTACCTATTAAACCCATGCAAATTTCACTGGGTTTGGCCAGACACCCTTAAATATAGATGGTGTGATAAATGACCAAGGAATATCCATGATGAACCAAGGCTTTTGGACTTTCATGTAACTGGATTCTTTCGTTCTCTCTGTGTAGCACAATGCTTCCAAAAGTCACATCATGCTGGTTTATTCCCAAATACAAAGATTCCCAAGCGTTCATGCTCTGGCCAAGAGAATATACAGGCTGGAAAACTCCACTCAGTATCACTGAAGCAGAGATTTTCAAGACAGTTATTCCTCATTTCTTGACCCAGCAAAGGAACTACAAAGGAAAAATGGGTCCTACCTGTAGTGACTTACGGATCTTCACACATGTTCCAAATCTTAGCTCCCTCTCTGCTGACAGAAAGATGCTTGAAATGGCAGTGATATCAATGATATTTTTCTTTCTTTCCAAAAATCTGAATAACTCTTTACTTTTAGGGGTGCAGCCTTCACTTTGTTCAACATGTAGCAGAACGAGTTAAGAGGGAGGGAACTATCTGGCTACTATTTAAAGCAAGAAAATAAAAGAGTGAGAAAATCTCGCTCTCACCATTCTATCCCAGGTTCACAATCTCTGGGCACCTTGCCAGTGTGAAGGACCACACTTAGATGTGACACAGCCTTGTGTTTCAAACAGATTAGTAGCCAGAATCAAAGCATCTGGTGTTGGCTGTGCAGAACCACTCTTCATAATTAGCTTAATATTTTATACCAGCATATATTTCATGTTTCTCAGCCTGCTAATCCACCATTATACTGCACGATGCTACTGCTTCCTGTTCCTCATTCATCCATTCACTGTGACTGAAGGACATCAGTTTCATTGGTTGGTGTCCACAGCCTTTGCCTGATGGAGATGGAGGAAAGTAGACTGACCATGTGACATAATAAATCCATAGGGATTAGTGATGATGTATATCACTTTCATGCTTGTGAGAGCACTGACACTGTGATATCACTCACTGATAATGATCCAGCATCTGCACCTCATTTCTGTGGAGTATTTCTCTACGTCAGCTTTTTTCCCTAACTAGGACAACTGTTTGGTTTAGGTTTTTTTTCTGGTTTTCTCCTGTTATTTTCAAAGTTACGCACAGTTTGGGGACTGCTTCAGCCAGCAGCTTCAGCATATTGACCAACATTTCTTTGGCTTCATGTTGGCTATATCACAGCTTTCATTTTCCTCTTGATGTGCTATGAATCTCCCTCTGCATATGTGACCACATGGGGTTTGATGATAGCACTTTACCAATTACTACTCACAGCTGCAGATCTTTCCCAGTGGCATTTTCTTGATGCATCTTGGGCTCTTTTTCAGGGCATGCCTCATACCAGTTGTGTTGCAAACATGTTTTTGGAAGAGCTAATTGGGACATCCCAGTTTTAGCTAGTGTTCATATATGCCAGTTGCATCACTCTTTTATTTATTACAATGGGCATACATGTCCTAAGGGTCAAGATGAGGGATGAGAAAGATATTATAGATAATTCTTGTCTAAGGGATCAACTAGAATTGCCAATGTTGCCTTTACAGCGAAGCATCATTAATAGGAATAGAAGAGTTTTTAAGAATTACCCAACATGCTATTTTTACATTCATCTGCAAGACTTTTCCAAAGTCATGAGATGAAGTATGGGGGGGAATGTCAGGAGCTGGTCTTCAGTGATTTCTGGCAAAGAAGTCATAGTATTTGAGGACTTTTAGGGCAGGTCTTCAGTGCTCGTAAAGAGGTAGCACCTCTCAGCCTGTTCCCAAATTGACTCTTCCCCCAGTCCTTCTTTGCTGCAAAGACAGTTCCTGGCTTCAAGTCAGGAGATCTTGACTCCCTGATTCCAAGCAGATTTACGTTAGCTGTTTCCAGCTAACTAGACTTTAGAGTCTAGCCAGAGGTTTAACACAAAGGATATGATATGTGTTGTTCCTGGCCTTTCAGCCTACCTGGGTACAAGGAAGGCAAAGCCATGGTGTGGTACCTGTTTTATCTCCCTTCAGTTGCCAGATATACTCATACATTTACATCTGCAAAGCTCAAGTTTTCTCCTGCCAGAGGATTCTCTCTGTCTCAAAGCAGGTTGTAGAGGCATGTATGGAAGAGCTCGCTGCATATGCATGGTGAAAGAGCACAGGTGAAATGCATGTGAATGGTCTGAGTTTTCATAAGGGAGCAGTAAGAGTGCAGGTTGGGATGTAATACATAAACTCATGAAGAAGAAAAGGCATTTTAGAGAAAATATGTATATGCAAAAATAAAATTGACAAGAAGTTTTATTCTGTCAGATACGGAAAACCACTGACAGATAATGTTATGGTAGAAAATGCTTCACTAATGCAGTTAATGTGGTATTATCCCAGATGTATCTAAATTGCTTTCATTATTCTACACCACAGAGTCTGAATGCCCTATTTTGACACATCCTTCTTGCTTGCTGGGTTGTTTTTAACTTTCAGCCTGAGAGACCAAGAACTAGAAATTAAATTCTCAAACAGTTGTAGATGCCATAAAGCAGGTATCTCCATTTTCTACTGCTAATAAATGGGGATATTTTCATATTGGCTGTGTTTAGGCAGGTATTCATAGTCCATTCAAGGTAGCTGGTGGTTCTCCTTGTTCAGCACCTGAGTATTTCTGAGATGTATATATTTTACAATTTCAAGGGAAGTAATGAGTCTCTATAAATCCTTCTTTAAGTACATTGCACAAGTTTAAATGTATAATGCCTACAATGGAATAAAAAAATCTGTCCTGTTTATTTCAACTCTGGTGCTTCCTTTTTCATTTTCGTAGTAATTTTGTTTCAGCTGGAGCTGTTGTGCTCAAAACTACAGCAGGAGGTGGTACAGAAGCTCTAAGAGACATTGGATAGAAAGAAGAGCTCATAGCTCAGAAAACAAGCAGCAGCAGCGCTTCAGCCTCTCGATACTGAATGGCTAAGGAATCTGTTCCAATGGCATGTTGCAAATCCTATCTGCTTCTAGGTTATTTTAACCTCAAATAATAAATCTGCTCTGGGTCTGCAGCAATAGAGGGACTCACTAAAAATACAATCATCTCAGAACTGAAGTCATTACGAATGTAAAATTGAGGCTTTATAAGCGTTCATGGCCAATATTTTGCAAAATCAGGCGACTGTATCACTCTTACCTTTCCAAAGCCCTGCTCCTGAGATGCACAAACGAGTTGTATAAGCAAGCCCCCAGTTAAGAGGGGAGGTGGTGGTGGGAAAAGTGCTTCTCCTTTTCTCTGTCTGCCCCACTGCTCCACATGCAGCTCTGGGAGCAGGGAAGCAAGGCTGAAAATGGCTCCAGGTGTGTGGTGGTGAAGCCAAGACCGTCTGCTGGTCTTTTACTCTTCAAAGACATGAACAGGAAAAGAAGCAGCAAGAGCTTAGAAAACCTCCAGGCTGCTTTTTCCTAGCAGTTTTTAAATTGCTTTTAGCATGTAAACCCAACAAAGCAACTGTCTGATGCACTGCCTTTGAGATCATGTCTTGCTACAGCACAGCTCACATTATAGCGCACTGGCTTAGTCACCTACCTATCAGCGTCAATCAGTTTCCCCACCTATTCAGCAGAGTTTCTTCACCTGTTTTGCAAAGGAAATCATGATTGAATTGAAAAAGGAAAAAGAAAAAAAAAAAAAAAAAACAGCAAACTCAGAGCCACTACTGTATATTTATTTAGAAACAAAACCAAATATTGTCCAGTTCCAGCACACTTGTTGTTTACCAAGAACACTGTAGCCTCAGTTCAGTTGTTTGTGTTATTCATCTTTGTGCACTCATTGAAGTGAAATTCAGGTAAATGGATGCGATGGCAGCCCATAATGACAGCTAAAATGTGAGGAAGGGTAATAGAGGGGGGTAACCTTTTACCCTTTGTGCCTCAATCCCTCATACGTGCATTTATGGGGAATAGGGCGGTTAATTGTCTCTCTAGATACTAAATAATCCATCATATGCTTCCTTATCACCCCATCCAGAGGATTTTGCTCATTTTGAAATCTTCTTTACCTGCAGAAATATTGTCTCTCTTTTTCTCCTTGAGACAATAATATTTACCCCTAAACCCTCATGGTTTCATTTCTCTCTTTGGTCTTTATCTCACAAGGCATTTTTTACTTTTTTTAAAAACTCTTCTAGTTAGAAATAGTTATTGGCCCATAAATTAACAGAATCTTAAACCAATCTGAAGGATTCTGAAAATATCACTAAAACAATATATTCATCATTTAAGTCCTATAAAAAATATTTTTTGCTCATTTCTGTTTTATAAAAAACATCTGATCTGTGCAATTAACTTTTGTTGTAAACTTATGTGCAGCCAGTGTATATAATTTTTTTAGTAACGGAGATTTGTACTCTGTAGCACAACTCTGCCTGAAAGGTTTTAACCTTTCCAAGCCAGATACGGGTCACAGTAAGGCCCCTATTTTTTATATCAGTGGATAATAATTTAAACTTGTAAATAGTGTTACTTTCACTGTGGAGCTTATGAGAAGTATTCAAAAATTGAATCTTTTTACTTTTGGGATTTTACACCCATTTAGCTAAAAACTTGCCAAGTCCCCATTACAGGAGAAACTAAATGATTCTCGGAATTGGAGGACAAAAATCTGGTAACTGAAAAAATGTATTTGGACCTACCAACCCAAATGAAATTATTATAATGTCCCAATCCTTGAAGCTGGTAGTCATGTGATAAATGACAGATCTGCATTAGTTTGCTGGTCTGAATTTGACCCACAGGGTAATTCGATAGTCCTCCACTTTTTGTTACAGAAAATTTATGAGTGTAAGAAGAAGGGGTATTGGATATTGGCATTTATTCCTCTGGTGGTTTGGGATCCATTTTAAAAGACCCTGACTACTGACATTATTAGTGAATTAATTGCTTCTACTGAGTCTCTTCATAGACAATTATGTAGGATTGCCTCTCAGAAGTCTGTAATGAAAGTAGTGCTGAAACCCCAGCACAGCAAAAAGCATTTTATTGGTTTTGCCCCAAATGATAGAGCATTTTATACACAAAGGAGGAGCTTTTTCAGGCTTACTTTTAAATTTAGAAAATTTTATATTGCATCTATAAAGAAATTTGTTGGAACTAAACAACCAAGCAATTCAAAACTCAGCTTATTTTTTTCAGGAGTTGCATACACACACATGCATATATATTTCGTAGATTTTATGAGATACTATCTGTATTTATTAATATTCTGTGTATTTATTGGAAGTAATACAATATTTTTTCTACAGTTACCAAAAAAAATGAATAATTCTGAATTAAACCATCTTTTAATTACTAATCAAAACTCATAGAGATTATTTCTAGTAAGAGGATACCTACACTGAACATAGCCCAACAATATCTACTCTTCTTAATGTGGCAGTTCACTTCATTAATGTGCCAAAACTAGATGAATCATAGGTCTATAATTATGCTATTAAAGACAACTAGAAGTGGATAGATCATATATGCCTCAAAGACTCCATCTTTTAAAACAAGGAGGAGGGAAAAAAGAATACAGTAAGATCAGAGTATGTTAGATACAGAATAATCTTATTGTGCAAATATCCACAGCTGAAGGAAATTGAACAAGGACAAGTATTCACCCTTATCCCATCATGGACCCTGGAACCTTCATAATCCTAGGTACAGTGCTAATTAAATAATTCAAAATATGTTTTAAGTATGTCCAAGAATTTTTTTTCTTTAGATTAGAACACAGAGTATAAAGAAGCACAGAGGAAAGAAAAGGCAACAAAATTTGATATCCACAGTAGCAGGTGGTTAGAAGATTGTGAAAAATAAAATGACCAAAGGCAGCTTCTAAATGAGAAATTATAAAACTGCAGACTTGATCCATAAATATCTAGTTTGTGAAGTCAAATGCTTTAGCGGTATAGTTCAGTTTTAGTTTGATATTAATTTATGAAAACTCTTGAATCAGGGTCTCACAAAGGATAGTAAACAGGAATAGAAAGAAACCATGCTTAGTCAAATAAGTATTCTTGAAAGGAAGCAAAAGGTGTACTGAAATAACACAGTAAGAAGATTGTGGAAGAAATAAAGGGATTTAAAAAAATATGACATGTACAAGTTCAGCAAAAAAAGCCTTATGCTATGCTTGGAATTACCCACCAGCAAAATGTTTGGCTAAACTGCTCCCCTGATGCTGAAAAATTACTTTGCATGGAAGAAAAAAAGTTTCAAATAAGAGAAAAATCAATAGCAGATAGTAGAGGAACAATAATAAATTGAAAATAGGACTGTCTCTTATGTTAAGAAACCTCTGTAGAGCTGTGAAGGAATAAAGAAGCTTTGGTTCTAATCAGGATAAAGCTTTTTAAGAAAAGGCTGATGAGTGAGAAAATGCAGAGAAGATGCTTCCCTCCTCCACTTCTCTGAAAACCCAGTCAAACAAAATAAAACCTGAAGAAGTGTGATATTCCATAAGGGATGTTTACACACCAGAGAAGGAGACATGGCTTATATCTCAGGTATGACAGAGCCTTCAGCACATGCATGCAGTTCCTGTTTATCTTGTAAATGCGGCAGCTTGGATGGAAACAATCGCACCCGGAAACTTTGCTGGCTCTAGCAGAACTTGGCATAAATATGAACGGCTTCAGAGGCTGCAGATGACAAATTCCTCAGGCAAGTGAACAATAGGTGCCAGGATTATCCAGTTAAAGTTTTGGTCTAACCCCAGCTGGCGGCTCAGCCCCACCCAGCTACTCTCTCGCTCTCCCGGGGTGGGACGCGAGAGAGAATCAGGAGGGTGAAAGTGAGAAGCCTCGTTGGTGGATTTTAATAGAAAGGCAAAAGTCAGGCATGCAAGCAAAGCAAAATGGGGAATTCGTTTATCACTTCCCATGGGCAGGCAGGTGTTCAGCCATCACCAAGAGAGCAGGGCTCTAACACATGTGACGGTGACTTAGGAAAACAAAAACCATCATTCCAAAAGTCTCACCCTTTGTCCTTCATCTGACAACTTTCTGTGCTAAGCATGGTGGCATACAGGCTGGGACATCCCTTGGCATAGATGGGGTCAGCTTTCCTGGCTGTGTCCCTTCCCAATTTCTTGAAGACCTCAGTGCCTTCACTGTTGGTGCAGTGTGAGAAGCAGAAAATGCCTTGGCTCTGTGTAAGCCCTGCTCAGCAGCAAGGAAAGCAATTCTGTGTTATCAATACAAACCCAAATGACAGCCCCATACGGGCTACTAAGAGGAAATTAGACTCTCTCCAAGCCCTAACCCTATACAACTGTCCATGGCAAATTGAAGCATAGCTTCGAATTAATTTCTTTACATTCTCGGTTGACATCTTGACAAAAAAACTCTGAACTATCTGAAAAACAGCAGTATACAGATGACATAGGTCAGTCAGGAGAATCTAAGTGGTATTTTCAGAATCATAGGAATCTGTTGTTTAAAATAAGTTATTTGGGCCACTCCTGTTAAAAACACCCATGACTAAGAAGCAGAGAGGGATATACCTGAGTACTTAATTTGGTTATTCTGGCAGAGAAGTGACCATCTGAAAGTTTACTAACAGGAGTAACAAATACATGTTAACTGCTCAAAGAGCCACACGTATGGATAATGATTAACAACCATATAGCATAAAATAGAGGAATACATAACAGAACTAGATGACTAGTCAGTTTTTCCACCACATCAATAAAACTGGTTCATAATTTGCAGGGTATTCTTAGGTGAATTTTGGGTGGGAGGTTAAAAGAAATCAACAAGTATTGGATGAGATAATGCAAACGGCTAGAGCAGAATAATTTAATAATATGTCTTTGCCAAATAGCTCAAATTATCTCATTCCATTTCTCAGAAAGGCTTCTTCTGGTAAGAGTCTAGAGATTTTAAAAGGGAACAAAATAGGAACTCTGAAAACCCATACAATTTCAATGTGATAGAGAGCCTTTCTGAAGTTTTCTTTTTCAATTATCCTGTTATATGGTACAGAGACACATTTTTCCCCAATAAATTTTGTGGGATACAGATAAAAACTTTGCAGGAGAGAGCTTTGTGCAAAGAGCATTGCTCTTGCTTGCATGCACCTTGCCTTTAAGGTTAGCCTTGATCTTGGCTGAAGAACCACTCCTGAAAACTGATGATCTCAACATCAGCACAAGTTTTCTGCATAAGCCATGTGGGCAGCTGCAGAGACACCAGCTGCAGAGACCCCTCCTTGTCTGGGAAGGGTGGTAAAAATCACAATTTTATTAATTAATAAATATTAATGCTATTAATATCGATGCATAATCTGATTATATATGTTGTTTTATGTAATAAATGTACAACCAGCTATCAAACAATCAGATGATTAAATAAATATATATGTATGTATATGTATATATATATGTGAAGCTTAAAAAGAACATGTTTTTTAGAAAGACAACAGGAAATGAAAGTAGTGACCATATTACACTGCCAGCAGTCTCCAGTCTGTGATTAGAAGGCCAATATGTCTGTAGCAGCAAAAAAGTATATACTGTGAGAAATTATTGAAAGTGTGTTGTCATGTCAGCCCCCTTCGTGCAGTGAAGGGTCAGTGATCCACAGAGGAAGAAAGTCGACAATTTCTGTGTAAGACTGACTGACAGCACAGATGCTGTTGGATATCGTGTCTGGTGTCAAAAGACCAGTGGAAAATAAAGCAGTTTCAGAAAGTCCAACTTGCATGAAAAATGGCACCTGAAACATCTCATTACATATTTGTAACCCCTAATAACACTTGTAATTAGCTGTGTCAATAACCCTTTCAGAGAAAATGGACAGGGTTGGTTTCTGGACACAGTTTAGTCCTGCAGCTTTCAGTGTAGCTATTGGGCAGGCAAGAAGAGAATCCGTGGCTGTCAGAGCAGTTTATGTTGGACAACTGGAAGGGAAAAGAACAAGTGAGAGAAACATGTGGTATCATAATAAACCGTACCATGCCTTGCCTTACCTCACCTTTCTATGGGTTTGGGGCAGAGAGGTTTGATTTCACCTTTAAATTTCTGAAGAGTTTGCTCTCCCAAACACAAAGGTCCTGATTCTCTTTAGATACATAAGTTACATGAAAAGTTACTCCACTGATGCGAAATAGATTCAAGGAGAATCAAATCCTTGCTTTTCAGCTGTCCCCAGCACTTGCATAAAATGTGGTTCACAATTCTCTTCTTGCCTGTGAGTCAGTCTCACAAACACAGTGTCTCATTACTGTCCTTGAGAAATGCTTTAGAGCTCCATCAGGCTTATTCAAACAATGCATGAGAGTCCTTAAGTAGAACTCATTTCCTGTTTAAGTGGAAGAATAGGTAATTGGACAACACTCATCAGTTTTGGAATAAATGATATGAGGTGCCAGATCTGAAAAGCAAACCTTTGGGTTATAAAAGAGAAGGGAGATTAATTTAATGAAAGACAAAAAATTTCAAGTTCTCCTAGGTTAGAAGTAATGAAACGGAAAACATTTCACTGTATTTCAGATAGAACTAAAAGAGGAGGTACATGTACACTTGGCATTTTAAATTATCTAAGCTACTTTCAAATGAGAAAAGGAACCATGGTTAGAAGTTTCTCAAATTATTCTTGTATCAAAAAGGTTTCATCCCTACGTAACCTTTATCGAGCTGTGACTCAGAAGAAGTATTAATATGAAGTTTTGTGAGTGCAGATGGGAAACTGAAATCTAGTCACCAATTTTATTCTACTTTATATTAATTTCTAAATAGAAGCACTGACAAAAACATACATGAATGGAGCCATGTGTGTATATTTTCTTAAGTGTACTTTTGATGGTAACTTTTTTGTATCATTAGAATGCTTAAAATTCATGTGGACAATTGATTTTGGAAAGAATTAATAACAAAGAGGGATTACTAAACTGTTTGTAAAAGGAAGAGAAAGTTATAAGATAAATTTAGACTGTATTTCCACTAATTAATCCATGGTCAACACATGGTTACTAAAATAGAAGGGATATGGTGTATGATTATTGCTTCTTTCAAATACACTGAAGTTGAAATGTTAATCAAATTCCCCAAAATCTAGAATACGGTACGTGAGGTAGCCTGAAGGTCACATCTTGAAATACAGAAATAAAATATTTCAAAGGAAGCCAAGGCTAATGAAAAGTAGTGGCAATATGAACAAGGCCACCGCGAATTTTTGTGAAAATAAGATTCTGAAGACAGGCAAGAAGAATATGGATTCAAATACTGTGTAACTACACTGGCCCCACAACCAAGTGTATTTGGCCCTGCACTTTTTAGTCAGAAAGAATGTAGCTTCTGAGGCAACTAATCTAATTTTTTTATGAACTCACAGTCCTAATGGAATCATGTTGCCAAGATACTATGTATATATATATAAATATAATATAATCAAACTTTCCATATAAATTTTTGATATAGATGGGTGATACATTTTTGGATTTAAATAATGTCACTGATAATCAAAGAAAATATAAAAGTTACAGGCGATTGAAGCACATACATTTTACAATAATTGATTTAGGAGCATAAAATAGATATGGCCAAATGTTTTTGAAAACAAACAAAAAAAAAAAAACATAAAAAAAACCAAAAAACAAAACCCTGAAGAAAACCCCCAATAAATACATGAATTTGGAGGATTTTAGATTCAAAGTAGTGCAGGCTCCTCTTTGCTGTTGCAGATGTTGTTACATTTTGGATGGTATAGTGAAATATTCATTGCCTACACTGAGGGCTGGATGTGACCTTGGAGTCCAACGACTCGTGCAGTTACCCAGGATGAGGAAAAGTGGGGGTTCAGTTCCTGCACTAATGAATGTTCATGTTCTGTATTCAACAATAATTGTACTAAATGCATAAA
The DNA here is from genome assembly GCA_013398015.1 of Oreocharis arfaki. Lineage (NCBI taxonomy): Eukaryota > Metazoa > Chordata > Aves > Passeriformes > Paramythiidae > Oreocharis > Oreocharis arfaki. The sequence continues at coordinate 257,234 of VZRR01010716.1, read as the reverse complement.
TATTCACAGGTGTTGAGATTCTCTGTCCTTGCAGATGAGCATTCTCGTGCTCAGGAGAAAGCCACGCTCGATTTTCTTGTCAGTTTGTGATTTGACCTCATGGTTTCTCTGGTGACCAGGTGTGAGAGGTCACTGCTTTGGCTCCTCTCCAGTTCACTGCTCATTTAAACTAGGCTTTGTCAAAAGAGAAAATGCACACAGATTTACATGTACCCTCTTACTTGATATGTCTTTAGCTATTCCATCCTAGAAGGATACTGTGTTCCCAATACCCTGTTGATTCTACAGTTCTTCAGGCATTTAAAGGTATGGATTAAATTGTAGGAGAGATCCAAGTAAAGAAAAAGAGGGCCCATCAGAAAAAATGTATTCCTGTGAGGTGAAGACCAAATCAGAGTACTCACAGTCACTAAGTATACCTTGCTTTTAATATGTTTTCCACAGTACACAGTTCATTTTACAAATTGCAAAAAAAAAAAAAAAGTGGTTTTACAGGAAGTAAAACAGAAGTAAAAATTCCCAACTTTGTGTTAAGTTTATAAACCATTTTTCCCTACACAAGTACAGAGAAAGCAAGTTACAACTTAGCTTTTACATCTTCAGAGTAGAGGTTTCTGAATAGCAAGTTAACTTTAATAGCAGGGCCAGTAACATTGCCATATTGATCAATAATGGTGTCTCACTTCTTTTTTATTCTTTTTTTTTATTATTATTCAGCAGCGTCACTCCCCATCCATTACTTTTTTCACAAAAACTCTTTGCTGACTCTAGCAAGACACACACTTTTGCACAATTCATCAGTACAATTCCTAGGAGACGTTGCAAAGGCTGTGAGAAAGAGGATACACCCCTTTCTTGTTCTCTTCTTTGTAACCTACTTTCTAACCTCCCTTCCTGAGGATCCTCTGCTAGAGTTGCTCTCTTAACTGATATCAACTACGTCTGCTTCCTCTATTTTGTTTAATCTGTCCTCAGTCTCTGTTGCCAGCTGTAAAGTGTTCCACAGTTATTCGAGAGTAGCAAGTTTAAAAGAGGGATGGAGAAGGTTAATTACAACAGCATAATTAATGTAGTTCCCATTGAAGTAAATGGCAGTTTTGTCATTTTATATAACAGAAGCAGGATTACACTAATTATAATTTTATAATCTCCCCATTAGAGAAGCACAACAGCAACTCCATTAAAACATATTGCTTAACATTACGTTCCCTGCTGACAGGATCCGTAAAATAGAAGTTTAGGTGTTCAAAACATGAGCTATGTAACATGATGTTGTGTCAGGAAATAGCCATGTTCTTTTGGAACTATTCTAATCATCCACATTATGTAAAACTCACACTTTTTCATATTTTAATCTTAAAAAATTTGCACCATTTCTCAACTCTTTTTGAAAATATACTGTGTGGAATGCTCAGCTTGATTTTTTTTCCCCCTGTAATGCAGGAATTTCAGCTTAATAGGAGAAGAAGGAGCTCAGCATTAATTCGGCACATGAAAATTGCAACTGTGGGGATAAACAGATTACTGGAAAATGCAGTCTTCTAACCCATTACCAATTGTTCTATTTTTTTTTTAACCTCTATTTTACCTTGCTATTTTACATAAATAAAAAAGTTCATGTATTATCGTGGTATTTGAAAAACAATCCTACTTCCAGGACAAGTCTTTGTATTCCTCCTCCACAAGGAGGCCTGTGATGCCCTTCCAAAGCACTGGAGAGCTGTGATTTCTGTATCTTTTAGGAGTTACATTTTCACTGAAGTTAACAACACTAACTCAGCACAAAACTTGATGACAGATTCCAAACACCTGTGGGAAGTAGGTCAGAATTAAAACTTACGTGAAAAAAAACCCAACCAACCAACAAGCACATTCCCTACTCTGCAAACCTAATTTAATTATGTCAGTTACCAAAGTGTTACCATATGTAGAACAGCCCTTATAACATTTTTTAAATCAAAAAGATACCGTGAAAAGATTTTTAGGAGATGGATCAGCCTGCCATAGAAGTAGTTTCACTTCCATGAAAATTTGCCAAGATCTGTGAATTTGGAAGGAGTCACATCTTCTTTGGTGCCCAATCATATAAAGATTTCTCCTCTTCTCACGTCCTTCACATTAATTCATTAATATGGATATTTTTACACAGATTTTATTTCCGCTTTAGCTTTGGTATTAGTAACATCTTTCATATTTTCCCTGCTAACTTGGATTTAGCACTTTTTTTCTTTCTTTTCAGAAGCACAAGGTTTTTTAAAAAAAAGACAGGTAATTTAAAAATAAATATTGTCAGGGGTATTGTAGGTAGCCACTGTTTAAGTATTTCTTCACTATTCTTCTAGTGGCTTCCATTCAAGCCACTAGGCTTCTGTGCCTAATTTTTATCCTCAATTTTCTGTGAAGTTGATGAGAAGTAGATATTCACAGGACAAAAACACCCATATAAAATGAACCTGTATTCATTATATGCTCATAATTACACTTTGGCTCACGAATCCAGAAGTTTCTATGACTTAAAAGTACTTAGCCTAAGTGCATCTTAAAGTAAATGGTGATGCACCAAAGTCAAGAGTAATTTTGGGGAACTTTATTTCAATGATGTTTCTCATAAAGTAAAATGCTAAACAGAATTGAGTTTATAAAATAATTAAATGAAAATGTTAATGTCATATCAATATTCACATTAGTTCATCACCTTGAAAAATCCCTAGACTCTAAAAAATTGTAAGTTTCTTCAAATATTTTTAATTTCTACACTAGAATGTTCTTTAACATTGTCACATCCTGCTGAATAGACACAGAGGTGGCTCAAAATTGGCAACTGAAGAATAAATTCTAAATAGTGAAGAGATTCTTCTGTATTTGCCCGCATACTCGTGTATTACATATATAAAACCATACAGCAGGGCCTTCTGAAGATACATTTATTAATAATATTGTAGTCTAAACTAACTATTAGTACACATTTTTAAGACTGAAAATACTTGAACTAAATTTCCAGAGAGATCAGAAATTTAGTACTTGCTTCAAACAGGATAACTCATGTCTGGCTGAGCACATCCCTGGTCACTGTGGACAAGAGCTGGGTTTCTGTACAGCTTCTCTTTAGATATGGACACCTCACACAGCCAGGGGTAGAAATTGGAGACCATGAGAGAAGCTTTTAAAATCTTACTACTGTAAGAAATATTTTTTTTTCCTTGATCAAGAAGCAATTTCAACTCTGAGTGTGCAATTTCTAGGGGGTTTTTATGTTATTTTAATTTAGTGAAAAAGACTGAAAACTACTAACTGTGTTCATAATGGAACCATATGCTAAACTAAAAAAGAAATAAAATGTATAATTGCATCACTATGTCTGAGATTCACCAAATGTTTCAAATTCACTTTTATAATGTGCAGGATGTTAAACTCATACCCTGTACATCAGCACTGAAATGTTTAAATACGTTATTTTCAGTACTGAAATGTTTAAATATATTATTTTCATATTTATACCTTAGCACAAAGCAATAGGATAAACTTTGCAATGCATTACCCACATAAACAAGCAAACCACAGTGTTGAATCAAAGGTGAGGAGTGTTTTCTGTGTGTTTACTTTGCAGAATGAGTTTAGTTGGAGAATACGGGGCTGTGATGAAACTTTAATGATGAAAGGGGCACTTGGAAATTGAAGAGATGTAATTTCTCCCTGTAAATGTATGAATTCCACTATACGTACTCCTGGAAAGCTGCAGCTCTTTAGGAACCCTATAACACTCCAGGAACATAAAACCAAGGGACCCCTTCCGCTGCGTTGCCAAAATATGCAATTCTCGGTAATTAAAAACCAGCAAATCTGCTTATTGTTAATGGCATAAAGGGAAATAAAAAGCCTGCAAGAGCATGAGCAGGAGCTAAAAAGCCTGCAAGAGCTTTCATGTTGATGCCTGGAAGAAGGAGATTGCCAATGATAGAGGTTACCTGTCTTTCAGAATCACAGAGTGAGATAGGTTTTAGTGAAAGCTGAACATTAAGATAACAGGGAAAGTTGGCAAGGCAGCCCTGGGGGGATTGCTGTTACTAGAACCTATCCATCCACCCATCCATCCACCCATCCATCCATCCTTTAAATCCCCTCCCTAAGCAAGTGACTTAGCAATAATCTCATAAATTTTGCCAGACTACAGTAATAGTAAATTGATGTCTTAATACAGCTCCCAAACAAGCAAAGTAAATATTTCTCTGAGACTGTATCTTAAAAAAAAATTCCATGTTTACAGTTTGGCATATGCAGAAAACTTATTAATGAGGATGCCTTTAATTAAATGTTCTCAAAGTACCACAGGGGAGTATGAGAAAGAGTTTGAAAAGCAAAAAACATCATAGCTTAGTCACATATTTGAGACTAGAAGACCAAGTTTCATTTCTTGTGCTCAGTCATGGGAAAAAGGTCTTGGACTTGGGTCCTTGACATCTCTGGTAATATTCATGTCATGATGACCCTAGTCTCTCCCTTTTGCTGACTTACCACAATTAGCTTCAAAAAGTGACGTCCAAATTTTTATTGTTTTAAGTCACCCAAACTTATTAGTTAGTTTAATGGAATTTCAAGGAGGTTAAGCTTAGACTGACAAATAGACCTGTGGAAAATATACAGTCATAATAATCTATTCTGAAAATGTTACCCATTGCAGCTCTCACCATGACAGTCCTGTGAGTATTGCTTTCAGGATGTTCTCTGCCCGACCAGGTATAATTCATTTGAGCGTTGTTATTGAAGATACATTATGAGCATCTGGTGGTGTTTATATGTCTAATTTTTCCAACATATTAATTGCATTTAAAAATAAAAAGACTACCATAACTAGAAAAGTTCCTTTTAAATACGTCCTGTTATCTATCATCTTTCCCCACGACTCTCAGCATGCTTTTGTAGTGGTCTTTAGATCTGAAACACATAAGTCTTGAAAGGCAAATTTATGTGCATTCATAATACTAAGCAGTGCATAATTAGATTTAAAGAATGCAACTGATAAAATACCTCTACTTTCTGTGTCGTTGCTGATATTTATGGCTGGCACACGGAATTTAATATGGATCATTAATTTCTCAGGATTTTACACATTAGCTGTGGTTATGGCATTACCCTCGTACTTCTTGATGTAAAATATTTTTGAGTTGTACATATTAGAAAAAGTCTTTTTGTCACATTTGTCTCACCTTAGTAGAAGGCGGCAGAGTCTTACATCACCACAGCGATGCATTAATTTCTGTGCTGTACTTACCTGTCTTCCAATATGATTCTAATATCAGCCACATCATTTTTATTGAGCCAACCATCTCCAGCACAGAAACATCTGCAAACCATTCATGGATTTTAAACAGCAGCCCATTTGTGAGTATTGCTGCATAACTTTTCACGCCACCATTTATTTAAGAGTAAGCCCTCAAGGTGAATTAAAATATTATTTCATTTTTAAAAATAATTCAAACTCAAAAACCCCCAAACTGACATTGTTTGCATTACTTGTAAGCACTTGAATTTCAAATAACATCTAATCTAGCCAAAATAAATGAATATGCTATATTTTTCAGATTCCATCTTTGATAAACATTACCATTTTTACAGTAATCCTTCAGAGATTTGTACCCATCTCTTAAAATTTTAAATGTAAAACATATTACCAAAGTCATCGGAAATAGTAACATTGATTAATAAAAGATAGCAAATATGCTCTTAAGACAGAAGTATTCACATGGATGTAACAGGATTGCTATACTCATAAAAATATAACCTCTCCAAAAATACTTATAACATCTTAGAATTGAAATACATCATTCAAAATGTTTCTTTAGTCCAAGGCCACATTCTCTAACCCATAGAGAAAATAAATGTGTTTTGTAAGTTCTCTGGGTAACCAAGGATTCTTCTTTCTCTAAGACTCACTCGAAAAGGAGACTCCATCTTTTCCAGAATCCCATATTCATATTTTATATGAATTATTCAATGTGGTGACAATTTTTTTTTTCTTATTTATAAAAAGATATTTCTTACAGTATGAAAAGTTCTGGGAGAACAGGGTGCCGAAATCTTCCTACTTGATATAGTCCTCGAAACTGCACATAAAATAAGAAAAAAAAAAATTAAAATAAGAGAGAGACAGAATAAAAGCCCTGAACTCCTTCAGGCTTAGTGATATATGTGCTACACTAAGAGCTTTTCTTTAACATGTTTTCTTTTCAGTATGCAGCACTGAATAATACCTTCCACTATTTAAAAGCCTATGCAGTGTGAAAATTGTTGAAAGAAGAAAATACACAAAGCTAACTAAGCTGATAAGGCTGTGATGACTGAAAGTATCAATAGAGAGGAAAAATTCCCATCTTAGTAGCATGCTTTGTAAACACAGTGCATTTTTTTCCAGATGGGTTCATTCCTTTTAACCAAAAAATACTACAGAACTTGCACCCATCTTCCTCCTAGTCATACCTGCCCACGACAGAAATATTTAACTTGCACTACATGCACTAGTCCTGAAACTGATATAAATATCAAAATTTATTTTGGCATTACAGGCTCAAAAGGACTTGGTCTGGGCAGCACCTGCTGGGAGCTCAGTCCATCCTCCTGAGCCATTAAGGGTCCCAGACCAGCTGGAATCTCTCCAGCAACCCCATCTTGCAGAGGAGCAGTGTCCTTGTATACCCTCGTCTTCCTCTGTCTGTTTGAACTTTATTTAATTTCCTTGGTGGTTCAATGAT